>JAKCPI010021858.1:0-120819 GCA_023213315.1 Euborellia annulipes | reverse complement strand
AAGGCTCAAACAGACAGAACGCGAAATTCGCGACGCTCAGGCTACGCGCGCATTTCGCGGCGAAAGGCGTTTTTGCTAAGCCACACAGGAAGCGTAATCTGGGCGTACGATCCGGTATTGTGTATATGTTTCAACAACCTTTATTTAATGAATTTATAAATATTTTATAAATAAAGTATTATATTACAAAAGAAAAAGAATATCATTGCAAAATTAGATTTTATTTAAATCTTATTTTATTATTGATAATTTTGATTAAATATTTTTCGAGGCTTGTAAATTAGAATAAGATAATACTATTCAATTACCTCGATTCGGACTTTTTACTAATCATAGATTGGCTGCCAACAAAAAACATATTTATTACAGTCTTATTAAATATAGACTATAATATAACTTTAATATAATATTATTTACTTTTATTTAGTTAGAGGCGAAAAAACAAGTGTTTTTAACTGTATAAGTTTTTTTTTATTTCATTACTCATCTTCATAGGCGCCGGAACTGGGGGGGGGGGGGGGGCAGGGTACATTGCCCCCCCCCCTGGCATCCTACAGGGGGGGGCAGAGGGGGGCAAAATTTCTTCTTTTATTTCACTTATTATTAAAAATGATATATTTTTACTTTTGAAAAATAAAATCTTCTAAATTAAAAGAGTGAGAAATTCATTTTTTTCCAAATTTTTTCCAAAAATTTTTGAAAAATCACTACCAAATTTTTTAAAATTTTAATTTTATTAAAATTGTGATTTTATTTAAAATTTTTAAAGTTTTATAGTAGATTTGTTTTTGTTTTATACTATTTGAACATATTAAATTATTTTAATTTTCTAAAAAAAATTTTTTTGCCCCCCCCTGATTCAAATTCGTTCCGGCGCCCCTGCTCATCTTGATGATAGTTCGCCTGTTCGCGCGAAGGAGTTGTAAATTTGTACAACTCGAAAAAGCTGTCGCGCGAAAGAGAGCGTTTACGCCGCGTAAGTTCGCCCCCTGTGTGACGGGGATGATACAGTCTTGCCTTATACAACATTTCGCGCCCTTTCGCGGCGTTGAAAAAACGCCAAGCGACGCGAATTTCGCGTTCTGTCTGTTTGAGCCTTTAGACCTCATCTTAATATAATTCTATAAAGTATGTTGGATTGCGTTAAATTTTCCTAACACAACATCATTCAGGTCAAAGACGATTCATGGAAATGTCTACTAGACGAATTTATTATTCGTAATTTTGATTATTTAATATTTCCCAAAGAATATTCTCCAACTCGCAATCAATACATATGATTAAACAAAAGTCTTCATAGCAACACGTTTCAATATTTTCTCATTCTCTTTATGTTTTAGAAACTTTTAATAATTTTTCTTATTAAATATAATGAATATTTGATAGAAAAAAAAACTTGAAAAACTATTCAAATAAGCATTTAAAAAAAATGAAACTTTCTTTCCTAAAGCTTTATAAAATAAATAGTAAAAAATAAAAGCAAAACTTGAATATTAATTTTATATAAAAAAAAATTGTATCTAGGGAAAGAAATGTATTTTTTTTAATATCATCTACAAAATGAATTTTTCTTTAAAATAAAATAAAATAAACATCTAAGAATTTAATAAATTAGCTTTAATTTAATGAAAAAAATTAAAAATGAAAATATGAGAAATATCTTTGGGGTATAAATACTGTATGAAGATACTGAATTTATTTATTTTTAACATGAAAAAATATTTATTATTTTTTCTAAAAGATGCCTTTAATGAGTTCACTTCTTTTTGTCGCGGCCTGTCCCAAGCCAAGCGAGGGAAAACGACACACTTGGATCAACCAACAACCCCTCTTTGTTATTTCTGTTTAATTAATCAAAACGTGGGTTTACCTGGTGATATCGAGGATGAAAAGAAAGGAGCAGGCATGGAACTCGATGAATATAATCAGGTGATGTGTCGGTATCGTGGATTGTTGAGGAAGGAATCAATATTTGATGAGATAAGAATAAATATACATTGATGTAACGAGATCACAAGCTTGAGGCTTACTGAGGCGGCGACGACAGCGCTGCCGCAGCCACCGCAGTCGTCGTCGTCGTCGTCTCAAACCGAACAAAGCCGAACTCTCCCGAAGTGCAAGTGTGTGTGTAATTGAAAGAAACCGGTTTGATTGTTGGATCTATTTTTAAGTTCAATAATGAAAATAATATAAAAGAGATAATTTTTTTTTTTTAAATAAAATAAATTGAATACGTAATACATTTTTAATATTTTAAATGAATAAATAAATAAAAATCTGGTGTGACAAGCACAGAACACAACTTTCTCTTACTTTCGGTAATCGAAAGTTGTTCTGTGCTTGTCACACCAGATTTTTTGTGTCGACATATATTTAGTTCCCGATATTATTGTACATTTGAATTCAGATGTAAAATTTATAAGTATGGGAAAATATTTATATTTTGTTACCATAGCAACCATATCTCCTATCTTTCCTAAGAAATACAAGAGTAAAGTGGTCTTCAGAAGATTTCAATGACAAAATGAGAATATACAATTTAAAGAGCATCTAAAAAAGAATTGATTTTTGAATTTTAATCAAAATCGTTGGAGCGAATTTTGAGAAAATCGAAAAAACTGAAAACGTACATCAGTAAAGTACTAGTACTCTGGCCGATTTTGATTAAAAGCTTATTTTAACGCCCTAGGGAGGGTGCCTAACTTAAATATAAAATTTCAACTTCCCAGCTCAATTTTTTCATGCTTTAAATTGAACACAGACACAGACAGACCAGGTCGCGAAAACCACTTTTTTGGATCCAGGGGACCGCAAAATGTGTATATCCATCAAAATTTCTTGGATTAAAATTTAAGTTTTCTTAAAATAATTTTTTTTAATATCATCTCAATTTTTGATATCCCAATCATGCGAAAAACCAAAACAAAACATGCAAAAAAAAATTTTTAAATTTCAAATGTATTTTCTATTTAACATTTAAATTAATCTTTTTCACGTTTCAATTTTCCTTCATCATCAATATTAACATCATTAATGACATCATAATTCGAGAATACGTGTCTATAGACACACACACACTCGCACCTACACACAGGCTACTCAACTGGAAGCCCCGTCCAATTGAATAAAATAAATTACACAACAAATTAGAGAAGAATATTTAAGCAGGTTTTTTTTTTAAGAAGATTCAATCAATCCTAGTTAGATTTTAGTAATTAATTCTTGAATGGGATAGAAATAGAAATGCACTTCAATAGTGATTGTAGATTGTAGAACAAGAATGATCCTAAGAAAACTTGTTATATAGGCGTAAAATTAAAATTGTTTTTGTTTTTCTTCAATTAAAAAGTATTGTTGAATTAGACATTAAAAAAAAAAAATTATTAAAGCAAAATTCTATCTACCGGTATTTATTTTACCGTGAGAAATTCAATAAAAATTAAATTTGATTAAATAAATAAATAAATGATCATCCAAACAATCGTTAAACAAAATTGTGAATAAAGTTTAATTTTTATATTCTTAGCTTAACTTTTAGTAGGTATCTTAGACCATATGGACGATGTTATGCACGGAGGAACCAAGTGCCATTAACCTAAATCTGAGACATTTGCACAATAGTAAACAAAACCAATGACAATTACTTTTTTCTTGTTTTATACAAAAAAAAGTGAACATAGTAATATTGTTGCGATTCAAATAAAAAAGTAGATTTCTTTTCCCTACAAGATGGCTGTGGTTATCTCAATTTCGATCATAATAGCGCTTGGTTCCTTCATGCATAACAAGGTCCTATACTTTATTTTATAAACAAATATATATGGATGATGCTATGCATCAAGGAACCAGCGCCATTATGATTGAAATTGAGATAAGACTTCCATCTTGTAGGGAAAAAGAAGTGTAAAATAAAAATAGAGTAAATAAAAACCTTTTTACAAAAAATACGTATAGTTATCAAAAATGAGTTTTTTTTTTATTTAATAATATAATTTAATAAATAGTCGAAAATAAAGATTGATATTTTATTATTGTGTTAATCAGAGTGGTTTCAATTGCAATTGATATTTAAATGTGAATGCTGCTTGAAATTTAATTAATATTTAGGCTGTAATACAATTTCCTCACCCGGAACTATGCGACATTTTGCATATAACCCGATCTCTGCGACTGGATCTCAATTCTACGCCAAATGTGTTGGGTTTCATTTCGGAGTCACAAAAAGAAAGAGAAATTCATAATATATCTAAAGAACCGAGATAAGTGAGGTGGCAAAAAGTCACCTGCACTTCAGGAACAGTAGATGTATTTGAATTTCAAATTGATGTAAATAAATATCTTCTTCTAAAGTATAGAATTCCAAATCTGAAACTAATTTTCTTTACTAGCTCTAATATTAATTGGAGCTCACTTCTCACTTGTATTCTGAACTAGAGTGTTATTTTTAGGAACCGACCGAATATTCGGTTTCGGTTACGGTTTCGGCCAGTTTCGGCCAATAATCATGGTTTCGGCCGTAGTTTCGGTTTCGGCCAAAAAGTGGCCGAACCTTTCGGCCGGCCGAAACCAGAGTCTGAAAAAAATGGGATGAGACTCGCATGCAAAAAAAAAAAAAAGGTCAAATAATTTGCACTTGAGGGAGAAAAAATTTTAGTCTCCCTAAAAAAAGGTAAAATGATTTTCACGGGTGGGAAAAAAATTAAAAAAAAAAAAAAGGTAAAATGAAAAAAAATTTTTATAGGAAATACAAGTTTCGGTTTCGGTTACGGTTTCGGCCGAAACTAAGGTTGAGGCCGAATATTCGGTTTCGGTTTCGGTTTCGGCTGAAAATCTTGTTTCGGTCGGACCCTAGTTATTTTCAAATTCCTTTCGTTTTTTTTTTTTTTTTTTTATATTAAACTTCTAAATATTTGAGTAGTGACGATTCGCTTTACTCGACTCGAAGAATTTATTTTTTTATAAAGTGACTTCATGATAATTTTAAGCCCTTAAAAAATTGTCTTATTTATCATTTTCAAATTCTTTGGTTGAGAATATTGTCTATTTAGAAAAATGAAAAATAAAGCACATTATTATTAATTAAAAGAAGCAATCAGGGGGTCGAAATAGGGGAAAAAAATTCTAATTATCACGGCCGAAATACGAGTTGTTCTTTGATTAATAAGATCGCGTATTTATCACGTGGTGTGTATTACCCTAGGTTTTTTTTTTTAATGAAAATAAAAAGAACATTTTTGTGTGAGAGAGAAATTAAGATGATAGGCCTAATTTTTTTTAAGGATTATTGAAAAAAGGAAAAATTTTTAGAAAATTATTATAAGGCAAAAGAGATTAAGATCTTTGGTTAAAAAAAAGAAAGAAAAAAGTTTGTTTAAATATGACCTGAGATAATTTTTTTTTTTTTTTTTTATATAAAACAAGCGCTATTTAACTAAATATTATTACGAAATCAGATACAAAAGGGATATCAAGAGAATTATGTTGAAAATAGTTGAGAATTTAATTATGAGAAACGTTCTATGTAGCCTCCACACGTGAATGTTTGCAAAAAAATTTTGAATTTAATTGAAATTCAAAAATCTGGTGTGACAAGCACAGAGTACAACTTTCGATTACCGAAGAGGAAGTTGTGTGCTGTGCTTGTCACACCAGATTTTTTTATATCGAGATATATTTAGTTTCAGATTTTGATTAAAAGTTTATTTTCACGCTCAAGGGGGTATCTAACTTAAATATAAAATTTCAACTTCCTAGCTCTTTTCTTTCTTGAGATATTTTTTTCACAGACACACAAATAGACATGGGCGTAGCCAGGGGGAGGCAGGGGGGGCCGTTGCCCCCCCCTGGCTTGTCCTAAAAGTTGAAAAAAACAAACAAATATATATTTTTCCCATTGGGAATTATTTTTTTTAACGCCCCAATCCACTACATTAATTTAATTTTTTTTTATTTAATTAAATAATCTATGTATATATTAATTGCAAACCCCCTCTGGCGCTAACGAGGGGTTGGCCCCCCCTAACAAGATGTCTGGCTACGCCCATGCAAATAGACAGACATGTCGCGAAAACGATGGCTAAAAAATATATTTAAAAAAAAAGTCAAAATTACATAGGCATATATTAGCTTTATTAACGATCAATTGATAAATAAATAAGATATAGAAGCCGGGGGCCGAAGAAGAGGGGCCTGGGCCTAATACAATCGTTGCTGTAAGGCAAAGCCAAGCGCGGCGAAACCTCGGGTTGGTGACCCCGAGGAATCACGGTGTGGAACGTCCCTCGGTAGACAAAGTACAATTAATTTTAAATTAAATTAATATCTTTAACCCGTATATGGTCTCATTAGCGGAGAGGGAGATAATCCAAAAATAAATAAATAAGACAGATTATTAAATATATAATAATATATAATGTAGACATGAAGAAAAATCATATAATAAATAGATATATCGAACCACTTTTAATTTCTATAAATCAGGGATCGGCAACCTTTTTTTAGGCCACTTTTAAAAGTCAAGACTAAATCGCAAAATCTAGGGCCAACTTATTAACTATGAATGAAGAAACCGGCTTTTAATATAATGGGTTCCGACTCCGGCTATAAAGTCTAAAGAATTTAGGAACCGGCCGAAGTTTCAGTTTTGGTTTCGGCCCGCCGAAACCTGAGTTTGAAAAAATGGGATGAGACTCGAATACAAAAAAAAAAAAAAAAACTTTGAGATTCGCACCTAAAAAAAAAAGATCATATGATTTTAGCAAGAGGGAAAAATAGATTGATTGTGACTCTACACGAGGGAAAATTTACTAAAAAAAAAAAAGATAAAATGATGTATAGGAAATTTTAAGAAAAATTTCAAAACAAGTTTCGGTTTCGGCCGAAACCAAGATTGAGGCCGAAATTCGGCTGAGAATCTTGTTTTGGTCGGACCCTAAAATAATTATTTTAAAGTAGAAATAAAAAGATTTAACTTTTTTGAGGGGTAGTGTGTTATTAATATACATCCCCGGTAAGGCTCTCGGCGGTCCAGTTAATACCCAAGTCAATTAAGTTAAAAAAATTCAAGAGAAGCTGCCAGTTCATTAAGAGAAAACCTTGATGATCTTATATAGAGAAAGATGAAAGATAACTATTTAGGAGGAAAAATCGCTTAGTGAGATGTTTTGATAGGAATTTGGTAAAAAAAAAAAAAAAGACGAAGATCAAGTAGAGGGTTGCATCGATTGAAGGAGCATCTACGGACAAAAGAAGGAGAAATTGACGACGGCAGTGGTGGGGGTGGCGAACGAAGGGGCGGGAGAAGGAATGACCTACCCAAGGTCAGGCGGTCGCCCGTCTGGCATCCCCACCACCGTGGCCCTATCCCTTCCCCTACCAGATCCAGACAAAGGGATCGCGCGCCGCGCGTGTCTCCGGGTCTCCCCCCCACTACGCCATAAGAGCTCCCATTTCGCGACGCCCAAGCCTTGCCATTACTTATGCCCCCCTTTCCATTAACATTCTTGCAGAATCGACAAATTCTGTCTCTTCTTTAACTTTTTTTTTTTTTTTAATGTCTGTCAATTGAATATAAAAAGTAATTGAAATTAGAATAAATCAAAGACTAGTTAACTGCGTATTTTATTCTAATAAATATATCATAGAGAAAATTTATTAAAAAAAACATATTATGGCGAAATTATTCTATTTTATAGACCACTAAGATATATAATTATATATCTAAGTTTAATTTATCACTTAATGTAAATTAAAAAAGCAACATTCTAAGGTATTCAAAAGAAAAAAAAAGTTTCACCTTCGAGAAGTGACTATCAAGACATAAAAGTATTAGTAATAAAAATGAACCATTAGTGCTTCATTAAAGTTCAAATAAACTTTAACAAAATATTTTTCTATTAGGAAAATAAAATAAATTTTATTTGGAAGTTAAATAAAATAGCCTAAGGTCTGTTTTGCTTTATAATTATATTATGAGTTTAAAAATTTAAATATTATGAAATCACGGGAACGGTGTATTAGAATGATCAATGATATGTATAAAAAGAATTTTAAATATTAGAGGATTAGAAGTCAGTACATGGGTCTAAATTTAAATAAATGCGGAAACTAGAAGAAATATCAACGCGCGGGAGATTAAACGAATAATTCAAAATAGTCTACTTTTCAGAAAACAAAAATCATTAAAATTAACTACAAAAAAAAACTCGTTTCATTTTTACTTGGCGAAAAAATTACGATCGGGTTATTAGAAAAATAATATGTACAGTTGTGAGTGATGTGGTCCAGAGTGGAGCCTAGAGCTTAGTCAAGCAAACCAATATTTTTAAAATAAATATATCATATTTTTTTAATACAACTTAAGTGGAAAAGCTACTAACAAGACAACACTTTCTATTTTGGTTGCCTAAACCCAAGGTTCCACTCTCGAGTACATCAGGCACTTGTGGCGCCGACTGTACTTTACACAAAAAACTTATATCATTATTCAAATAAGTCTAAATGGTTTTTAAAGACAAAAAAGACAAGTTGAAGATATTTTAAATTTCACATGAAAATATCTCAATTGTAATAACTTTTAGGAGCTGTGGTTCCAAAGACTAAGGATAGGGCTGCGCAAAATAATCGATTTATCGATTATTCACCGATAATTTCCTTAAAAAAATAATCGATTAATCGATTAATTTCCGAAAGAGGGAAAAAATGAAAATTTTACAAAAAAAAGCTTATATGATTTTCTTGAGAGGGAAAAATGGAAATTTTACCAGAGAAAAAAAAAAGGTATAATCGATTATTTTTTCGTCTATCCGGATCAATAATCGATTATTTTTTTCCATAATCGATCAACCCAAGTTAAGAGTTTGGATTTCGTCCCAGACGAAAAATTAATTAATTAATTTGTATACCAATCAATTGAAATAAGGGACGGGGTCTAAATGGCCCCAGATGCCGAAAAAAGGCCTTAAACAAATTAAATTTTAGTGCCAACACATCTGCAATTTATTAATGACATTTTATTTTGTTCCCTTTTAATGAAATCAGTCAAAACCACAGGTAATGGCTATCAATATTAAAGAAATTTAAGCCTGAAGATTTTAAAGGCCGAAGGTCATATAATTTTTATCTATCTAAATTCAAAAACAGATCACTGCGAATAAACACTTTTCTTTTTATTTGTTGTTTGAATTCCAACGAAAACCAAGTCTTTGTCTTGTTACATAACAAAAAAAAAAGAACCTGTTCAGACAAACCATTTCCGTTTTGATCCGGAAAACAATTAAATTACTATCTTGACTATGCTAAGAAGCTCTGCTAAACAAAATCATAAAAAAAGGAGTTGCCAGGCCTTAAAACTCGAATGCCTACTCGAGAGATGGTCATTCAATTAATAAAAAAAATATTTTGAAAGAACTCCAAGGGGGGGGGGGTTTATATCCTTCTTTCTGGATTATGTATTTCGTATTGAAATTCATTGAATGATTATATTCATTATGAGTGCTATTTTCAAAATAGCTTTTTATAGAGGAGAAGAAAAGGGTGAAGTTGATTATAGGTTGCCCTAGATGAGAAAAGAAGGGAATAAAAAATTAAATCTTAAACCCACTATCTAAAAATTATTTATATTGTTTAATAATGAATAAATAAATATGAAGAGATTTAAAAAATCTACTACTTTACTGAAGTAGGCTTTTTTTAATTTTTCGAAATTCAATTAACTAAAAAATCTGGTGGGACTCATCACACATCACACAACTTTCTCCTATCTTAGGTAATTGAAAGTTGTTTTCTGTGTTTGTCACACCAGAATTTTTGAGATATATAATTAAAGACCTTGGTTCAAATGTAACTTAAATAAAAATGCCTGGACCCCAATATGTATAATAATCATTAACGGATATCGTTTAAAGTCTTAAATGGCCTAAGTTGCCGAAAAGACTGTGTGAATGTGAGTGTGAATGAGAAAAAAGTGTGAATGTTTTTAATAAAATAAATTAAAAAAAAAAGTACAAGAATAAGGTGCGATTCAAACAATTTCAAGGGCAAAATGAGAATATAGATTTTAAAGAGGATCAAAAAAATAATTGATTTAGGACTATTTTGAGAAAATTGAAAAAACTGAAGAAGTACATCAGTAAAACTATACAGACAGACCATTTTGCGGTGCCTATTTTTTGGAATCAGGAGATGTCAAAACGTGTATTTCAAATAAATTTTCTACATCAAATTACTTTCTATCTATCTCTATAGATTAACGTATATAGTTAAGAGAAAGTAAAAATTGATGGTCTAGTGTTTATCTATTTTTAAGTACTGATAAATTATCGAAAAGGAAAAAAAATAAAATTTAAAATAATCTCCTGTGGTTGTTGGTTTAATATATCATATTATTTTCTCAAGTATTAATATATATGAGATTGTTTTATGATAAGGCAATTGATACCAGATTTTAAGGAAATTAATTTAATTTAATTTCGATTTTAATAGTTATCGAACATAGAAGTCAAAAATTTTTCTCTAAAAAAGAAGGATAATTATTTTTTATTTTATTATCTATTGGAAAGGATTGGATTGGAATTCGTTTTTGAGGGTGTTTTGCTTGGATTCTTGCTTGTCGATAGGGGTGAGGTTTGCTTGGCAAGCGGAACGAATTCCTCTCCCCTCCTCCACCTGTTGCCTCCCATTCGATTCTAAACACATAGATATTGAATTAAATCCCCCGTTCTATCAACCTGTATATAACGAAAAATAAATTATTAGCAATTAAATACTCGTAGTTCAAGTTTGGTTACTGGAAGATAGGCAACCAAAATAACAGCACGCTAATTAATTTTTTTTTGATTAGAAGTTTCAACCAGAATTTCATAAATTTTATAGATTTTTTAAGCACTAGTATTTAGATCTGAGTCAATTTGTATTTGATTTTTTTTTGTTTTATCCTCTCTAAAGTTTATCGAATTTCTTAAACACCTATTTTGGAATTCAAAATTTTTTCCTTGACAAACAATTTTTCTTTGAAGGTATTATTAATCTGTCTCAATAATAACGCTAATAAAAAAAAGCTCGTTTAAATTGTGACCATTTATAAGGTAAAATTTAATCGAATGTCACTCAAATACTTTATTTTTTTTTTTTCAACGTGGATACAAATTTTATCCTATATATGGGAAGGAATGAGTTAAGAACTGATTAAAATTTTTTTAAACATCCAAAGAGAGAAATACGAATAGAAATATATCTAAAGAATGAATAAAGTTTTCATCGTAAAATAACACCTAAAAATTTTATATAGCCTATTTTATTTCTAAGAAAAAAAAATTGTATGTCTGTCTTTCTCTTTCCAACAATTATAAACTTTAATAAAATTAATCAAACGTAGATAGAGTAGTTACACTGTAGCCTATATACCTGATCTTGTTAGAATTTCATTTCAAAACCGTGACAGATTTTTTCTATGACTGGCTGAATGGATAAAGAAAGTTTTGCAACCAAATGCATAGTTAACACTAAGTTTTTATGGTAAATATTCAGTTTACAAAGAAAATAAGTTAAATTCAGATCCTCCGCCACAACAAATAGTAGGACACGACCTCTAACTCAATTTCAAATTTTTTGGATAAACAACGTAACTCCACAAATATATGGACCGTTTATTTTGAAAGTGGTGTAAGTCCATTTTCTATTGTTTCGAGAAAATGAAAGGTTTGCATATCTGTTAATTTAAAAATCTAGACAAATGATATGAAGTCGGTGATTGTTTCTACTTCTTTATCAATATCTAATTTAGTTATATAAATTTGTTTTAGGCGAATTTGACGAAACTATTATATAATTACTAGGGCTCGGATTTCGCCCTATTTGCCTTTTTTTAATTTATGGCTTAAAATTTAGGCCAATATGATATGTATACGTTTCATGAAATTCTGAATAAAATAAGAGGCATTTGTTAGTGCCTATAATGCCTATTTTGGCCGATTTTGGGTTTTAGTGCCTATTTCATCTATAAATGCCTTTTTTTAGTGCCTATTTTAAGTTCAAATAGTCAATTTCAATTTTTTTACGAGCTATACATAGGCTAAATTTAAAATTTTTTTGAATTATCAAGAAAATATTTCGAGGGGGGGGTGTAAATGGGGTAATTACCCCCTCCCCTCCCGAGATTTGAAAAAAAAAAATTTATTTTTAATGTAAAATTTTAAAAATTAGTACTTTTTTTTTTTTTTTTTATAAAAAACATTCACACTTTTTTTTCTCATTCACACTCACACTGACACACACATTCACACAGTCTTTTCGGCAGCTCAGGCCATATAAGACATTTACGATAACCGTTATTTATGAATTTTTATATATATTAGGGTCCAGGCATTTTTATTTAAGCCATCTGGTATCCAGATGGCTTAAAAAATTAGTACTTAAAAATTTGATTTGTATTTAAATTCTGGCAAACAAGTACAGAATTACCGAAATTAAGAAAAAATTGTGTGCTGTGCGACCAGTCACACCAAATCACCAAAAATAAGACTTCAATTTTTTAAATTTTTTTATATTATTTCTTAAATAATACCTTTTAAGTGCCTTTTTTAATGCCTATTTTTACAATAAATGCCTTTTTAAGTGCCTATTTTAATAATTTTTAGTGCTTAGTTGCCTGCCTATTTTAAAGATTTTTAGTGCCTATAAATCCGAGCCCTAATAATTACATTACTGCAAATGGACTTACACCACTTTCAAAATTAACCAACTGTAAAGATCGTTGAATTTCAATTTTGAAAAATCAACTATCACTTAAAATAAGTTTCATATTATTGCAATTTTGTTTACAAATAATGACACGATATAAAATAGAAGTAGTATTTTTAATTTTAGACGTTAATAACATTGTTAAAATTACAAGATATTAGTAGCATAATATTTACTTATGCTCTGCATAGGGACGTATTTTGAAATATTCATGATGCACCGGAGGTATTTAAGATCATAACTGCTTGATTTCTTTATATTAATAAGTAACCTAATCTCGCAACCATTTCAACTTTTTCAACTTTTTCTTAGGGGGGGGGGCAAACTTTTTTTTTTTTTCAATTTCTCACTTCAATTTTCTTACAAATAGGTATCTCAAATTTGGCCAAATGGTATTTAATTAAATTAATTTTTTAATTTTGTACAGTTTCGTAGATATATTTTATTTACGTAGAATAATATCTAGGGAGGAGAGGAGGGGGGGGGGGCAAATACCCTTCCCTCCACAAATGACGCCTCTTCTAGTAATTCTTAACAAGTTTATAAACAATAATGCACAATAACAGGCAATCATCTGCTAAGCTACCTAGCTCAAATTGGACTTACACCACTATCATAATCAACGATTATGCAACTTCTTTTACCGACCAAATTTCAATTGTACAAAACATGGGAATTTTTTAAGGAATTTGTCACTAGCTAGTTATACATAGAAAATTTACATTAAATTAAGCATGAATTATGTGGTATCTCAGATTTTTTAAAAATTGGACTTACACCACTTTCAAAATAAACGGTCCATATCTCAACCCAAAAAATCTGGTGTGAAAACACATTATATAACTTTCGATTACCGAAGGTATAAGAAAGTCATGTGCAGCCACGGTATTTTATAGCTACTTTATTTTACTTTCTCTTACCTCTATATATATGTTAATAGGGAGAGAAAGTATTGGATTCATGTCAAAAATTCGAGGTCGAGATTTTGATGGATATACACGTTTTGAGGTCCCCTGAATCCAAAAAAGTGGTTTTCGCGACAAGGTCTGCATGTGTGTGTGTGTGTGTGGATGTGTGTGTGTGTGTGTGTGTCTGTGAACAAAATATCTCAAGAACGAAAAGAGCTAGGAGGTTGAAATTTTATATTTAAGTTAGGCACCCCCATGGGACGTCACACGAAGCTTTTGAACAAAATCGACCTAAGAGTACTAGTACTTTACTGATGTACTTTTTCAGTTTTTTTTCGATTTTCTCTAAATTTGCTCCAAAGATTTTTTTTTTAATTCAAAAATTTATTATTTTTTAGATTCTCTATAAAATGTATATTCTCATTTTGTCATTGAAATCTTCTGAAGACCACTTTATTCTTTAACTCCATAGAAAAGATAGGATAAATGGTTGCCATGGTAACAAAATATAAATATTTTCACAAATAAATTTTACATCTTGAAAATCGAATGTACCGTACTGTCGGAAATATATGTCGACACAAAAAATCTGATGTGACAAGCACAGTACACAACTTTCGATACTGAAGGTAAGAGAAAGTTGTGTGCTGTGCGCCAGTTACACAAGATTTTTTTCTCTGTATATATAACCGGAAAAAATTGCAATCTAATTAAACCTCTTAATTAAATATTTATTTAATATTTAAACTTTGAACATGTCGATGAGAAAATATTTTAATTTTATTTTCTCATTATTTGAATGACAATCAAAAAATCTCAATTTACTATAAATTTTTATTAAAATTTGTATTAACTCAAATCTATTCATTCACTCCAAACGAATATAATTTTTTTTTTTAATTTAGTGAAAAAAGCATGTAAACAGACTATTTAATTACAAATAGACTATATTATGCAAAAATGGTTAAAATATTCATAAGTGTTTTTGATAAGTTATCGGCTTAACGGGTAAGATAAAATTGATAATGGGCATTTTTGTTGAAAAACAGTGTGCCAAAGATACTTAGGTGATTAAATACAATAAATACTAAATATAGACAAAAAAAAAGTTTACTTACTATAACCACAGAACGAGATTGAGAGAAGACGAGGAAAAGAAACACTCACCTAGAACAAAAAGAGAAAAACAAAATTAATTCAATTTTCTTGCAAGTGTATTAAATAGAAGGGGCTGCGTCCCCTTGTACCCTTGTTCGCCTTGGGCGGGCAAGTTTATTACAATTTGGTATATTTCTTGTTGCTTGTAAGTATTAATTAAGATCTTAAGAAAGGACCTTGAGTTCAAGAGTACAAGAGTAAAGTGGTTTTCATAAGGATTCAATGGCAAAATGAGAATAAATATTTTAAAGAACATATAAAAAATAATTGTTTTATGAATTTTAATAAAAATCGTTGGATCAAATTTTGAGAAAATAAAAAAAAAAAAAAAAAGTACATAAGCAAAGTACTAGTATTTTTTGGCCGATTTTAATTAAAAGCTTATTTTTACGCCCCAGGAGGGTGTATAATTTAAGTATAAAATTTCAACCACCTAGCTCAATTCCTTCATGCTTAAAATTGGATACAGACACACAGACCACTTTACGAAAATCACTTTTTTGGACTCAGGGGACCTCAAAACGTGTATATCCTTCAAAATCCTGACATCGAATTTTTGACATGAATCCAATACTTTCTCTATATATAATTTATTTTAACACATAGCCTATAGGTAAGATAAATTAAAATGAAAAATAATCATTTTAAATATTAAGGAGGCAAGAATTCACTCAAGCAATCGAATAAATAAAAAATTTTTTATTTATTTTTTGCTCTTGATATTGTTACGTTCCCCCACCCCTTGCGCCCAGGGCAGAAGATGGGTGGCTCTGCCACAAGGAGCGCTGCCCCCCACCCTCGAGGAAGAGGGGATGAGGAAGAAGAACACGGAACTCTCATTCGACATTCAGCATTCCATAATCAAGGATTCACCAGCAGACCAGACTCTTCCACTGCTCATTATAATTATCAAAAATTTTCTAATACTTTTGTAAAACGTTTTCTTTTTTTTGGGGTAAATACATACTTATTCCCAGTATCCTGTTGTTTTTATTGAGTTTTACCCTTGGCCAACCGACACAGAAGAATTGAAACGAAGAGATTTCACATGAAGGAGCTACACCATAGGTCCCGATGAAGAGGGCGACGTGTCCTCGAAACGTCGAGAGCAAAAAAATAAATAAAAGTTTTTTATTCCTGCTTGGGATGAATTCTTTATTTAGAAAAATCCTCTCAAAAGAGTTTGTCGGTCAAATTAATTGTCGATCTGTCAAATCGATGAGAGTGTCAAAGAGCAAGAATAATTTTTTGAGAATTTATTTTTTTAAATAAAATTATTTTTTACCCTATTAAATACCAGTTAAATTTACAATTTAAAAATGATTTCCTGAGGCTTGGACCCGCTTGTTAGGCCTGATATTTTAATACAACAGGCAGAAATATCTATATATATAATTCACTAATGTCCGTCTGTCTGTCTGTCTGTCTGTCACGCTCTATTTAGGCAACTTCCCGTTGGAATTTTGAAATGAAATTTTTTATGTATAAAGAGGACCTTCTCGGGATTACAGGAAAATTATTTTCATCCCGGAATTCCCATAACTTTTTGAGTTATTAATTTTTAAAGTTACGATTTCTCCCATAGGAAATGTATAGAGAAATATTTAAGTATTCTTTTCATTTGTGTATTCCATGAATGTAAACAAATCTTCAAGCAGGCACTGGTTTGGAATAGTAATGATAATTTTTTTTCATAATTAAGAAGAAAGGGCGAGGGTCCGCCGCAGGCGCCGAGCCAGCTGGAGGGAGGTCCAGGGGGCGAAGCCCCCTGTCTAGACGCAAAGGCGGGCGCCACGGGTTCTCATAATTAAGAAAAAGCGAGGGTCCGCCGCAGGCGGGCCCGAGCCAGCTGGCGGGGGGTCCAGGGGGCGAAGCCCCTGTCTATATGCAAAGGCGGGCGCCACGGGTTCTCATAAATAAGAAAAGGCGAGGGTCCACCGCAGGCGGGCCCGAGCCAGCTGGAGGGGAGTCCAGGGGGCGAAGCCCCGCTAGCGCGAAGCCCGCCGAAGGCGGGCGACGCGGCTAGTTATTTTAATAATATTAAAGAAACTATCAAAGGCTTCCTATCTCTTAAAGACACAAATGATCTTATATCAGAAAAGGCTCAACCCTTATTTGGATTATTATATATCGCTTTATTATCCTACTAAAGCAAAACGCCTGCCATTATTCGGTTAGGCAACCAACTTCCCAAATTGAATTGAAACTGAATAACAACAAAGGCAAAGTGATAACTTCCGGACATCCCTTCTTTATGTAATACCGTATTTGAATGAGGTAATGATCGTTGGATAGGAAACTCAGTGAAGTAAATTTAAATATAACCATCGGTTAAAATTGTGTAATTAATTATTGTTTTTATTTTTTGGTATTTTAAAAAGAACAACCTAATGTATGGTTTAGTGACCCAGATCTTTCGGAGAACCAGAAAATTAACGCCCCAATAAAACAATCTAGAGATCTAAAAAAAAAAAAAATTTCCTCTCTACCTGCCCAAGTCATTAGCAAAATGAAAGGGAATTTTTTTTCTATCTATTTTTAACCTTTTCAAATAATAACATCTCATTTCTCAGGAAATAAATTCCAGGATAGTGAAAAAAAAAGTTTATATTATAGCCTGGAAGTAAGGATTAAATAATTAAATTTTAGAATTTTTTTTTTTTTCAAAACAATAAAAATCAGTAAATTCTATGGAATTGAATGTAAAATTTATGAATTTGCTGCTAAATTAGCCTTTACCAACAATGCGGACATCAAAGATGAAATCAGTCAGAAAACTCTGAAGAAAAGTGATTTGTAACAGAAATCTCTATATAATAAGAGAACTCAAATTGGACAATATCGAACTCTGATTTCGTATGTGGGAGAGAACGAAAAAAAAATGTTGCTGACATTCATTTAAGAGTTAAATTAGGCATCTAACTTAAATATGAAATTTCTAGGGGGTCTTTTTGTTGTTGATATTTAATGCACCCACACACACACATTCCCTAAATCTGATCCAGGTTTTGGATTTGGATAGAAATCAACCAGACAAGAAGGATTTGGATTGAAATCTAAGGATCTAGGAACCTTTTCCAAAATTTTACAAAGTTGAAGAATGAACTAAGAAAGAGACTGGTGTTGGAGCTGCAATAACTGTTGTTAATCAAGCTGAAAAAGGAATCTGTGCTCTTTCAGTTATTGCGGCGATTATTAATAACAATCCAAGAGAAAGAGGATATTTGATAAGACCATTAGAAGAAATAGTGGGAAGATATATTGCATAATAAACGGTTCAGACGTTTAGATGCTTTCGTTTAGAAGCATTTGAAAGCAATACTGATGATTTTAGCTAGAGGTGAGATTTACTTTGGACAACAAAGGGAAAAATTCCCCTTATTTCAATTTTAGAAAATCGATCCGGATTGGAGTTGATGATCTTTCCACTTGAAAGATGTACGGATTGTGATCCTTTTTTAGTGGATTTTGACCATCTCTGGTTACATGCGACTACGAAGAAGAAGACAATGATAATAAAGAAACTAAAATACAAGATCTTTAACAAGTAAAATTGAAGATTTGAGACAATAAATTTCGAGTGTTATACTCTTTCCGTTTTCAAGACAACAGCTGAGCGTACCTCAATCATCATGAACATTATTGCTTTCTCTTACCTATGTATATGTGTAATATATGTATAGAGAGAGAGAAAGTATTGGATTCATGTCAAAAATTGAATGTCAAGATTTTGATGGATATACACGTTTTGAGGTCCCCTGAATCCAAAAAAGTGGCGACATGGTCTTTTTCTGTGTGTCTGTCTGTGAACAAAATATCTCAAGAACGGAAAGCTAGGAAGTTGAACGCATCCCCCTGGCACGTGACACGAAGCTTTTGAACAAAATCGGCCAAAAAGTATTAGTACTTTACTGATGCACTTTTTCAGTTTTTTTTCGATTATCTCAAAATTCGTTCCAACGATTTTTTTTTTTTAATTCAAAAATAAATTATTTTTTAGATGCTCTTTAAATGTATATTCTCATTTTGCCATTGAAATCTTCTGAAGACCACTTTACTCTTGTACTTCATAGAAAAGATTGGAGAAATGGCTTGGCTGCCATGATAACAAAAAATAAATTTTGTCCCATACTTATAAATTTTACATCTTGAAATTCGAATGTACGGTACTGTCGGAAACTAAATATATGTCGACACAAAAAATCTGGTGTGACAAGCACAGTACACAACTTTCAATTACCGAATTTAAAAGAAAGATGTGTGCTCTGCGACCAGTCACACCAGATTTTTTATTAGAAATTTATAATACCAAATTCCCTTACCGTGTGACATTCACTCAAAATAGAGCAAACAAATTATTTGCTTATCCCTATTTATGATTATGAGATCATTTTCTAGGAAATTCTAAGATATTTTCAAAGTTAGAATATTAATTGGTTTTGATACACCAGTAGGTACACTAATTAATATATAAAGTGCTTAACAAATTACTTTGTATCTCGTTTTATGTATTTATTTGACATTTTCTTTTATAATATTATTATTAATATAGGAAGGAGGCAATTATCAAAAATTTGATCCTCGAAAATGAAGAGCGAGTTGGCGAAGGTCAGACAAGTCGAGTTTGCTTTCCTTCTCTTCTTCTCTCTCTTTCTCTGATCTTAAAGCGAAAACTCAGACGAACTACTTTGAGAGAGAGAGAGGGGGAGAAGGGATTCCATATTCATATAACCGTCCTTGTTGTTGTTGGCTTTGTTGTTGTTGATTTCTCCTAAATAAACAACACAACCGTGTAGATATTTTCGAGTAGAGAACAAAAGGCCAGAGAATTAAAAAGCCAATTATCCCCCAAATGGAAGTTGACAAAAGCGAGAGAGAGAGTCTCATCCTCTTGAGGCAAAGTACCATTTTAATCTCGGTCTCAGGGTCTGGTATCTAAATTGACATAAAAGAAATTTTATAAGCGCGTAAAATATGTTCAAGAAAGATATGTTGAAGATCCGAGTTCAAGCACAGTAATAGTCATTTTTTTTATTAAATAAAATTTATTGAGAACGAATTTGTTCTCAGAAAATGTAACGAGGAAATGAAGGTGTTCTGGAAAGAAGACGTTTGGAAGGAATAAGTTCTAAGTCGGACTCTTAAATAATATTTTTAAATAATATGGATGATATTAGCTTAAAATAAATATAATTTATTCAAAAGGATTTGGACCAAGTGGTTCATTTAAAGTCGAAAAGTTTTTTAACAAAACAATGTTTCGTCCACTCGCTGTTGGACTTCTTCAGTGGTTGGAATCATAGAGAGTCATATTATAAAAAATTATTATAATAATTATTATTTTATGGCTCTCTATGATTCCATGATTCCATACAAAACATTGTTTTGTTAAAAAACTTTTCGACTTTTAATGAATCTTTGGGTCCAAATCCTTTTGAATTGTGAAGAAGGGTCCTGAGCTTCATCTAATTTAAAATAGTAATTTATAATTTAATTCTGTTTGATTTTGAAATTTTGTCAAGTCAAATATTTATTATTTTTCATCTAACTTGTTATAAATAGTAAGTGGTTATAGATAGTAAATCATAACCAGATGCGGACAGTCAATAAATATATATTTTTTACTCACTACTCAAAATTGGTTACATATCATAGTTAGCCTGCGGTGCTTTAAATTTTAAATAGAGATGTAACCGAAAGAAGGCGTTCGGGGGAGATCGGAAGTCAGAAACTGAAGGGAAAGGAAGAAATGACCGCAAGAGTACTGGTAAATCGTGGTCGCCATACTCTTTGAGAATAGAATTAAAAAAAAAAAAAATGCAAGATTAAAAAAAAAAAAAAATTAACGAAAAAACAAACTTGTGAGGCCGCCTGTAACATAGGCAGCCAGAAATGCTTGTTTTTCGTTTTCCTCCTTTCTACTCTTTAATACACTTTAATAAACACAACAGAGATAATAATTTTATTTTCTAATCACTAATTTATTATTCATTTGCATATTCCCATTTAAATAATTTACTATTTTTTTTACATTCTCTTACCTCTATATATATGACGGGTTTAATATATAGAGAGAGAAAGTATTGGATTCATGTCAAAAATTCGATGTCGAGATTTTGATGGATATACACTAGGGTGGCCGCAAAAAACAAAATTTTTTAATTTCTTTCGGCCGAACATCCTAAAAGTTGTCTTTTGGCTAGAAAATGATAATGTCAAAGTTTTAGCTAAATTGGGTAACATTAACCCGTGCCTCATTGGGGTTAAAATTTTGAAAAAGTGCGATTTTATCTAAAAATACGCAGTTTTTACTTCATAAAACGAAAACAAAGTATCGTAGAAAAATGAATCTTGGCTCATTTCATAGCAAATTTAATTCTCTTGAGGTTTTATAATAACCATTTCTTCATTAAAACTTATAGATTTAGTGATATTTACAAATTAGCATTTCGGTTTAGATATATTCCTCTTTCTGAAAAAAAGTGGAAAATCACAATATAGACCATTCGATATAACAATTTGCCGGGAAAATATTCCGAAGGGAATGAAATTTTTACTACCCCATACTCTAGAATGCCAATCCTAAATTTTCGACCTCGAGGAACGTGTGGGGGGGAGGGGAGGGGGACAAAAACTTCAAAAATTTGAGAAATCTTCAGGTTTTTGATTATATCTCGTAAACTATTTATATTTTGTCAAATTAACCGGCCGTATTTCGGTTAGTATTGAGTCTTCGAATTCGTTTTATGTATCAAACTTTAGCAAATTTAATGCTCTACAACTTTGTATTGTGCTATATTTCACAAAATATAAATAGTTTACGAGATATAAGCAAAAACCTGAATGTTTCTCAAATTTTTGAGGTTTTTGTCCCCCTCCCCTCCCCCCCCACACGGTCTTCGAGGTCGAAAATTTAAGAATGGCATTCTAGAGTATGGGGTAGTGAAAATTTAATTCCCTTCGGAATATTTTCCAGGCAAAATGTTATATCGAATGATCTATATCAGTGATTTCCAAGTTTTATGTTACCACGCCTCCCTTAAAAATATTTAATCTTATGAAGCCTCCCCAGTGACGGCGCTAGCTTATTCTCAGTGGGGGGGCAGGAGAGGGGCAAACCTATTACCAGGGGGGGCAGTCAATAAATATATAAGCTACATCAACAGAGAAACAAAACTGGTGTGACCCGTGGCACCATTTTTTTTGTGTGACCTTAGGAACCGACAGAAGTTTCGGATTCGGCCAAATTTCAGCCGAAACTTCGCCCTGCCCGAAACCTGACTTTGAAAAGATGGGAAGATGCTCGTATACTAAAAAAAACGTCGAGTGAAATTCGCACTTAAAAAAAAAAGGTCAAATGATTTTCGCAAGAGGGAAAAATGGAAATTCTACTAAAAAAAAAGATGAATTTAAAATAGGAAATTTTAAGAAAAAGTTTAAAACAATTTTCGATTTCGGTTACGCTTTCGGTCGAAACTAAAATTGAAGCCAAAATTCGGTTTCGGCTGAAAATCTTGTTTCGGTCGGACTCTAGTCGACATAGGCCTATATTTAGTTTCCAACAGTAAGGAACATTTTTTTTTTTTTGTTTTTTTTTAAACATTCACACTTTTTTCTCATTCACACTCACATGCATCCACACATTCACAGTCTTTTCGGCAACTTAGGCCATTCAAGACTTTGACGATAACCGTTATGAATATATATTATTTGGGGTCCAGGCGTACGGACATTAGAATTCAAGATGTAAAATTTATAAACATGAGAAAATGTTACTATAGCAACCATTTCTCCTATCTTTCCTATAAAATACAAGAGTAAAGTGTGTTTCAAAAGATTCCAAGGGCAAAAGGAAAATATACATTTTAAAGAGGATCTAAAAAATGTCACACCACAGGCACTGAACCTTACCGAATGTCGTACAGGGAAATACAGTATTTTCAGTTTTGGTTGGCAGGCTTTCTCATTATCTCCTGAGAAATATGAAAGCCCATAAATTGGTTTAGCGACCAAGCGCGTTTAGTTTAGCCCCGGCTCAAAGGGGGGAGGGGTGGCCACTTTGGATCACGTGATCGAACACTAAAATCCAGATTTACCCAGGAATTTTTCTGAAAGATATTGGCTAGGCGCAGAATTTCTCAAAATCAGTATCAATTTCTTCTGAATCACTTGAGCTTGATTCATAGCTGGTGGATTTACACTTGTACCCGAAGAAGAAATTTTTTTTTAGATTGGGGCTCAATTAAGTTTTTTTTTTTTTAATTTAGGTCTTTTTCGGCATCGAAAGCCATTTAGACCCCGTCTCTATTTATTTCAATTCCATTGGTAAAGTTATCGGATATTTTTTTCTTTTCGATGACATTTTAATGGCACAAAAGAAAGATATTTACTCGACAAAAACTTGAGAGTAACTAAATTTATTTATTAAAATAAAGAATTAAAAAAAATAATCTTTCTTTTTTTACATTGTAATAAAAAGCTTAAAAAATTACATTTTTTTTAAGGAAAAGTGAATAATTTTAGAAATTTTTTTAATTTGGTTTCCGAGCTGACTGGGGGGCATCCAGGGGGGCAGAGGTTCTTGCCGGGGGCGAATGCCCCCCCTAGCCCCCCCGTAGCGCCGTCACTGCGCCTCCCCCCCCCATTTTATAAAATAATACAAAAAAAAAATTTTTAATGCTAAAAAATATAATTTTATATTAAAGCGGAGTCAAAAAAAAATATGGGGATTGACTTCCCCGAGACTTTCTCGTATATTCTTTTGGAATTACGTCTGGGTGTGTGCGAACACGATTGCTTAAAAACCAAAGCAGCTAGATCGATGAAATTTATATATGCTTTCATTAAAATTGTAGATTTCTTATCAACTTTTGAGTAAATACGTCACTTGGAAGTAGTACTTTACTTAAAAAGTTTTTTCAAAATTTTGAAATTTTCAATTTTTTTTGTTATATTATGATAAAATACTCTATTTTAAAAAGTTTTTATTTTTGACATTTTTTCGAAAACTGAATAGTTTTTGAAATAATCACAGAAGAAATAGAAAATTTCGTTAATTTTGATAAAAAAATCAAAACAAAATCATACAGGTGTCATTAAAAAAGGGTAAATATAAACAAATTCATTTGTTTCACAAATTCATTTGTTTATATTTACCCTTTTTTTAATGACACCTGTATGATTTTGTTTTGATTTTTTTATCAAAATTAACGAAAATTTTCTATTTCTTCTTTGATTATTTCAAAAACTATTCAGTTTTCGAAAAAATGTCAAAGAATAAAAACTTTTAAAATAGAGTATTTTATCATAATATAACAAAAAAATTGAAAATTTCAAAATTTTTGAAAAAACTTTTTAAGTAAAGTACTACTTCCAAGTGACGTATTTACTCCAAAAGTTGATAGAAATCTACAATTTTAGTGTAAGGAGCATATACCAAATTTCATCGATCTAGCTGCTTTGGTTTTTAAGCAATCGTGTTCACACACACACACACACACACACACACACACACAGACATAATGCCAAAAATGGTTTTTTTGGACTCAGGGAGGTCCAAAAACGTGGAGAAACATCAAAATCTCGAAGTCGAATTTTTTTACGATTACATAACTTTCTCATACGAGAAAGTAAAAATTCCTAGTTATTGAATGAAAATTTTGAATAAAAAATTACAATTATAATTTTGAAATTAAAATTTTCTTTTATTCTCGCCTCCGGCTCTTAAGAAGGCCGAAACGTCACAATAATTTTGGCTGCATATGACTAGGAATTTTTTTTTTACTCCGCGAGAATAAATAAAAAAAATATTTTTTTTTATTTATTCTTATTTATAGATATTAAAACTAGCAATCATTTGGAAAATTGGTCCTGGTGGCCAATATTAGCCCCTATCCTTAGGCTAGTTATTTTATTTTAATTTTAAACCCTTAATCCATCCCTGAGTAAAAGTATATTAAAGTAATTTGATTAACAAAAATATAGGCCAAATAGAAAGAATATAATGGGGACTTAAGAAAATATTTTAAAATGCCCTCGGGCTTGGTGTAGTTGGTAGCGTGACTACCTTCTATACCGAACTTCGAGGGTTCGGACCCCGTCCGAAATGGATACCAAATGGCTTAAATTGAAATGCCTGGAACGGGTATCGTATAAAGTCTTATATGGCCTGAGTTGCCGAAAAGACTGTGTGTATGTGTGTGTGTGTGTGAATGTGAGTGTGAATGAGAAAGTGTTTAAAAAAAAAAAGATAAAAAATAAAAAACAAATTTTTTTCAATGACACCTACACTCCCCCCTCCCCTTTCAACAGCTTATATTCTCCCTCTACCCTTACTGAAATGCAAAATATTTAATTTCATATTCAAAAGAATCGTTTTTCGCAGTCAAATTATTTGTTTCTATCATTTTTTTTTTCAACGATAAAATGCATAATAATTACCTTTAATAAGACACTCAAGAGGGCGTGTTGGCTGACGGGCTGGTCAGGGTGGGTTACACTATATTAATTATTCACTTTGATTCACTTTAAACACAAAAAAGATAGCAGCGCCTGCATCCCGGCAACGCGCTCGACTCGACTGGACGAGAGAAACTTGTCTCTTATCTCTCTGTATAGGAATAAATAAATGAACATAACAATTCCCTTTTTATTAAAAGTAAAAAAATACCTTTTGCTCTAATCTAACTATATTTAAAGCTGGAAACAAATGTCAACAAGTGATTTGGAATATTCCAAGGCCTTTCTTAAATAATCAACCCTTCATCCCCACTAATCAAAATAATAATCAACGCTATTTTTTGAATGTTTTCTATTTATTTGGCTTCGATTTAGCTAAAATAAATTTAAAAACATTATTTTCAATTTTTCAACCCTTTATCCAATCCTAATAAATAAAAATCTGGTGTGACTGTCGCACAACACACAACTTTCTCTTACCTTCGGTAATCGAAAGTTGTGTTCTGTACTTGTCACACCAGATTTTTTGTGTCGACATATATTTAGTTTCCGCCAATATATTAGAATTAAAGATGTCAAATTTATAAACATGGGAAAATATTTATATTTTGTTACCATGGCAACCATTTCTCCTATCTTCTCTATGAAGCACAAGAGTAAAGTGTGCTTCAAACAATTTTGAGAGCAAAACGAGAATATACATTTGAAAGAGCATCTAAAAAATAATTGATTTTTGAATTTTAATCAAAATCGTTAGAGCGAATTTTGAGAAAATCGAAAAAAACTGAAAAAGTACATCAGTAAAGTACTAGTACTCTTTGGCCGATTTTGATTAAAAGCTTATTTTTCCGGTTCCGGGGGGTGTTTAACTTAAATATAAAATTTCAACCTCGTAGCTCAATTCCTTCATGCTTAAAATTGAACACACACACACAGACACACACACACACACACACACACACACGACACACACACAGACAGACCATGTCGCGAAAATCACTTTTTTGGATTCAGGGGACCTCAAAACGTATATATCCATCAAAATCTCGACATCGAATTTTTGACATGAAACCAATACTTTCTCTCTCTATATATATATTACATATATACATAGGTAAGAGAAAGTAAAATAATTAACAATGCTATCGCCTTCGGTCAGCCTTGCGTCTAGTCAGAAATAAATTAAAACCCTGAAAAACTTCCCTGGATCCGCCTTTGGGTTTTACACATAGTATAATTTTATAGAATGAGTCTTACTTTAAATCACTGGTTTCCAAACGTTATGTTACAACCCCTCCCTTAAAAATATTTAATCGTATGACGCCCCCTCCCCTACACATTTAATAAAATAATACAAAAACAAAAGTTATACTAAAAAATTTAAATTTATATAAAAAATATTTTTTTTATTTATTCATATTTATTATTTTAATTAAAAACTCCGTCCCAGAAACATCTAAATTATTTTATTATTTCATTTATAAAACTAGCAATCATTTGGAAAATTGATCTTGGTGGCCAATATTCGCGCCTCCCCTTAGACTAATTCGCGCCTCCCTAGGGAGGGGGCGCCTCATACTTTGGAAAATGCTGGTCTATATTGTGATTTTCCACTTATTTTTCAGAAAGAGCAATATCGTCACCTGAATCACGTAGTGGCGTATCTCAATTTCTATCATTTTTCAGGAGAGCTGTTTATAGTTCGTGTTGTTATATTAAATGTATAGATAGAAACCAAAAAATCCAAATAATACGAAAAAACATGGAAATACAGATTCGTCACTTTGTGATAATGTAAAAAAAGGCCAGGACACGGCCCTACCCCTTATATCTCAATTTTTAATATTTTTGAGATACGTCACTACGTGATGCAAGCGACGATATATCAAAATCGAAATGCTAATTTGTAAATATCACTAAATCTCTAAGTTTTAATGAAAAAATGGTTATTATAAAACCTCAAGAGAATTTAATTTGCTATGAAATGAGCCCAGATTCATTTTTCTACGATACTTTGTTTTCGTTTTATGAAGTAAAAACTGCGAAATTTTAGATAAAATCGCACTTTTTCAAAATTTTAACCCCAATGAGGCACGGGTTAACGTTACCCAATTTAGCTAAAACTTTGACATTATCATTTTCTAGCCAAAAGACAACTTTTAGGAGGTTTGGCCGAAAGAAATTAAAAAATTTTGTTTTTTGCGGCCACCCTAATATACACGTTTTGAGGTCCCCTGAATCGAAAAAAGTGATTTTCGCGACATGGTCTGTCTGTGTGTCTGTCTCTCTCTCTCTCTCTGTGTGTGTGTGTGTGTGTGTGTGTCTGTGAACAAAATATCTCAAGATCGAAAAGAGCTAGGCAGTTGAAATTTTATATTTAAGTTAAGCACCCCCCTGGGACGTGACACGAAGCTTTTGAACAAAATCGACCAAAGAGTACTAGTACATTACTGATGTACTTTTCCCTTTTTTTTTTTCGATTTTTTCTAAATTCGCTGCAACGATTTTTTTTTTTAATTCAAAAATCAATTATTTTTTAGATTCTATTTCAAATGTATATTCTCATTTTGCCATTGACATCTTCTGAAGACCACTTTACTCTTGTACTTCATATAAAAGATAGAAGAAATGGTTGTCATAGTAACAAAATATAAATATTTTCACATTTAAATTTTACATCTTGAAAATACTGTCGGAAACTAAATATATGTCGACACGAAAAATCGGGTGTGACAAGCATCACAGTATCACACCACGTAAATAATGAAACAAGTTCTCTACCTCTGCTCCAAGAGATTCGGAGTTAACTAAATTTCCATAAATGGAAAAAAGCGAGAAAGGAACAAGTAACGAGACGGACTCTAATGATTACCAAAATTTCGGTGGTGAAATTATCAATACTAAATCTAATAATAACTATGTTTTTTTTTATTTTATCTAAATGTTTTGCATATTTTTTTTTAATTACAACGATAGTCATTTATTAACTTAAACAAAGACAAAGCAAATTTTGAGGTTATTCACATTTGTACTAAATTTCTATGTAATAAAATTATTTCGATAAAAAATAATAAATTTTCTTTTATTTTTTTAATTATGACTATAAAATGAAAGTTGGGTGGAGGAGCCATTTGGTGGGGCTGATCTCTAGTCAAACATGGGAACATAAATTCATTTCATTTGTCAATCAGGTGGCGCGAAAAATTTATGATTTTTTCTTTTTTTCTTAAAAAGTGATTTGTGAAATTAATATAAAAGTTCTATAAAGTTTTTTTTTTTTTTTTTTTTAAGCCGTTATTTACATATGAAAAAGAAACAGGAACAATTTTGACAGAGATGAATGGGGGTAGGGATTAATTTTCTTAATAAAAGAAAAGACGCCTCCCTCTCTTTTGTTTAATTTTAAATATCAATAAGTAAATCCAAACAATAACTCGTAAACGATCTTTACGATTAAGGAAGAGTATTGGTAAAAATGTTTGTGTCTAACTCTCGATATTTAATCTTTCAAAAAGTAATGCCCGGATTTTAACAATAATTGATATTTAAGTTTTCTGAATTTTTTTTTTTTTTTTTTTTTTGATATTGCAAAGGAATTTTTCTAATTAAGTGGGAGGGGTAGTAAGTCTATGACATGCAAAAAAAAAATAAATAAAAAATTTTAATTTTCTTGGAATGGAATTGCACTAATCCATTGAAAAAAGTATATAATTTTAAGTGAAAAATTAAAAATCCTGTGTGACTGGTCACAGAACCAAGGGCGGATACAAGGGGGGTAAAGGGGGTAAATTACCCCGGGAAACACCTCTGCATCCGCCCTTGCACAGAACACAATTTTCTCTTATACTCGATAATTGAAAGTTGTGATATGTGCTTGTCACACCAGATGTTTTTCTTAGCATATATTTAGTTTCCGCCAATATAATAGAATTCGAGATGTAAAATTTATAAACATTTTATTTATTTATTTATTTATTTTTTATTCTGGGTAAGGCTACACCGCCGTCCCTCACAAAAACATTTTATTACCATTAAATTAAGTGGAACACATGCCCTCGGGGCATGGCGTAGAGGTTAGCGTGCTAACCTCATATACCAAACGTCGCGGGTTCGGACCCCAGGCAGTCCGATGATTTTATTTAAGCCAATTGGATACCAAATGGCTTAAATAAGAATGCCTGGACCCCTATATGTATATTTATATAATAACGGTTATCGTCAAAAGTCTTAAATGGCCTGAGTTGCCGAAAAGACTGTATGAATGTGTGTGGAGTGTGAGTGTGAATGAGAAAAAAGTGTGAATGTTTTTAAAAAAAAAAAAGTGGAACACATTTATTACCATGGTAACCATTTCTTTTGTCTTTTTTCTATGAAGTATACAAGAGTAAAGTGTGCTTCAAAAGATTTCAAGGACAAAATGAGAATATACATTTTAAAGAGCATCTAAAAAATAATTGATTTATGTATAGGTATATTAATCAAAATCGTTGGAACTAATTTTGAGAAAATCGAAAAAAAATGAAAAAGTAGTAAACTTTTTGGACGATTTTGTTCAAAAGCTTGGTGTCACGTCCCAGGGGGGTACGTAATTTAAATATTGAATTTTAACCTCCTAGCTCTTTTCGTTCTTGAGATATTTTGTTCACAGTCACACAGATAGACTATTTTGCGGGACCCATTTTTTGGGCTCAGCGGACTTCAAAACATGTATTTCTATCAAATCTCGACATCAAATTTTTGACATGAAACCAATACTTATTTCTACCTATATATAGCCTATTATATATATAGGTAAGAGAAAGTAAAAAAGTAGAAGAGCGAAAAAATTTGAGGCGATCAAATAAACGTTCCACTTTAAAAAATATCAAATTAGAAAGGATTAAAAAAAAATTTTAAAAATTTCTTAGATATCTAAAGAAAGAATGACGTAAATTTTGGATTATATATTTTCGGTAAAAGAGAATTTTCTTATCAACTTAACGGCTTTATAAAGGTAATTTTTAACTGAATTTATTTATACCCTGTTATCATTGATTGTCAAAGCTCTATAATACGATAAGCACTCAAAAATTAATAGTAGAAAAGATTTCCCGCCAAGACATTCAGCGTTGGAATAGTCAACGAACCGTGTATTTCAAGTGCGTGACTCTACTTCCGGCAATGGCAACGGCCAACCGGAACAGAAAGAAATGTCCGGGACGCGAGGTTTCGGCTCCAGAGGGCGCCTTCCTCGTGGGACCATCTGCCTGGCTGACAAGGGGACTCGCTGGCTCACTTCCGGAAAGTGCAGCCAACCAGGACTTGGAAGCAAGGTGCTTGGCCCGAGACATGCACCCCCTCTCCCCCCTCAAAGTCGTCAAAAGTTCTCAAGAGAAATAAATAAATAAATCTGACAAAAGAAACAAATAAGTTATATTGACATTTATTTCTACATCTCTGTGAAATATTTTACACAATAAAGCCCTAATTATTATAAATAAAAAATAAATTCAAATGAGTTCGAGTCTCACGATCATATTTTAATCCCAATCCCGAATCACGCTAAAAAAGAGTATGCATATTTTCTCCAATTCATATTTCTTAATTTGTTTTATAAAACCGCACCCTAGATTGAGATATATATTTAACCAAAAAGCTAGTCAACACCCTATGTAAATTAGTTTTATAATAAAAATTTAAATCCAGCTTCAAACCCCTCATCTAGTTTAAAATAGACTTTATTTTGCCAAGTTGAACGTTGACGACTTCCCTCGCCTTGAACTTGCTTTAGCATTCTATTATTATTCAACAGAAAGAGAGATTCCTCATAGCTAATAAAAATAAATAAAAAAAAAACCGATTATATAAAAAGGATAAGAGCCAGAAATATTTACAATTAAATTTTAATCATGATTCTTAAAAAAAAAAATTTAATAGAATTTTCAAGTTAAGCCTACGCTTAAATAAAAAAAAAAAAAAACACTCTCTCTAAAATCTTAAATTTTATATAATATGACTAAAAAATGTTTTATTTAATTTGCTGTTATGCTCGGTGATTTCAAAGGGGTAGTATAATTAGCTTTTCGTTCTCTGGGATCAAAACAAAAAAAAAAATATTTTGTTAAATATAATAAATTTCAAAGAGAAAGACTTTTTGGCCAAAGGCTAATTATAATAATAAAAGAGGGAAAATTATTATTTTTTAATTTATTGTCCTTTTCTTCCTGCTGCTACCGAAATATTCTATTTTATGAATATACAAGTGGAAAAGCCCGCCTTCGGCGGATTTTTTCACTTGACAGAGTCTGCGCCCCCTGCCCCCCCTCCCTGCTCGCCGAAGGCGAAATGCATCAAATTTATTCTTGTAATTATTCTGTTTGGAAATTTTGCAATTGTTCGCCGAAGGCAAAGTTTTAAATTTCCCTCTCTGACTTAAAATTTTAAATTTTCCTCACTGATTCCACTTCCTCTCAATCTGGCCAATTAGCGAGAGAACAGGCACATACACGGAAGTGAGTGGCTAGGGCTTTATATAATACATAGTAATGATTATTCCATGGAGTAGTGTAATAACGTTTTCTTCTATACTCTAACAATAGAGATTTGATTGTTAAATTTATGAATGATTAACAATTATTTGACTAGATAGATTTCATGAAAAAATTTTTTTAATCTTTTTATAATTTTAGATAATTTATTTTGTATTATATTATTGTATTGAGGTATTAAGGTGATGATGGAAAAGGGCTAAAGGCATGAGCAATTAAAAAAGGTCTTTTTCGACATATGAAGTTATTTACCAGACCCCTATTTGTTTAATTTGATTCAATTAAAATAAAGGATTCCACCACAATAGCCCCCAGGCAACTCTATGAAGAGGGGGAGTTGCTGTGAGATCCAGTGCTATGAAAGGGACGTAAAAAAAGTTTCCTCTCAGTGATGCATCCTTCGAAAAGGAGTAGGCTACACGAGAGACCCTCATTAATAGGGCATCCTCCCTAGAATATAAGAGGTTGTATAAAAGGAACGAGAAATAAGGATTAGTTCATTAGCAGAAATGAATGCAGGAGGAGGAGTTAGGAAATTATATAACTTCACGAAGTGCCGGTAGATGGCTACGGCTAGAGGCCGGTTGGGTTTCTAAGAAAAAGAAAATAAAAAATTTTTGTCATTTGGGTCGGAAAGCGAACCCCCTGGTTCTAATACATGATGATGCATTTAGAACTATGCACGCTCAATTTTTAGGGAGTTTCAACAACTATGCTTACATGATCCTGGTCTGTAATAATTAATCAAAATTAATTTTTTATTTGCATATCATCTACCGATATAAAGTGAACTAATTTCTGCAATCTATATTAGCTTTATCGAAATGTCAACTATTTAAGGCATACATCGGGGCTTATGTCACGATCTTTCGCTGTTACTAGCAGCAGAGTTTGGAATGCCCTCCCCCTGCATGTCCGTGGAGCTCCCAATTTCAGAACCTTCCGTTCCCTGTTATCCGCCCATCTGGGGGTGAGAGATTCTGGAAGATTTTGAGAGACATATATGGCGCCGTTTTTGATCGGAAACTTGGTTTTGATCGGAAACTTGGTCCCCTGCGCCCAACACTGTCGCGAGTCGAATGATCGATGGATATAAGTGGGTCTTAATAAATGTATGACAAATTTACTGTGTACACTATGAGGGGCAACCTGCCCTATGTACATGATTGAATAAATAAATAAATAAATAAATAATAGTTGTATTTATTTTCAAATCATTTCTTACTAAACTAAGAGAATGGTTTAAATCAGTGATGGCGAACCTATGACCCGTGGGTCAGACACTGACCCTCGCAAGCATTTCAACTGACCCACGAATTTTTAAATCATCAGACCACGCCCATATCTACCCGATAAGCCAATTGAATTTTAAAGAAGTTTAGTTTTAATGAACAAAATTTGACCCATTGTGGGCAACCCCTGGTTTAAATGAAAAATCAAATTTGAATGAAATAATACTGAGGTTTGTTCAATACAATTCCGAAATTCTTTCTCTTTTTTTTTAAGGCAATAGCGGAAGTGAATTCCTTAACCTGAAAACATTCCTTCAGATAAAATCTCAAGATGAAGAATTGAGACAAAACTGAAAAAACCTAGCCATCATTTATCTCCTTCACAGAGATATCTCTCCAGCTCCTCTTTTTTTGGAAATTGGCCTAATTCTGATTCAGCACTTTCTTCCTTCGTCTGACTACCCAATTAAGGTTTTATTTATTTATTTTCTTTAAAGTAATGCATGATTCTACATACTATATATTTATTTATTAAATTCTGGGCCGTTGTTTGCAAATGTCAGATGGTCATCGATGACACCGGATATCTCGAAATAAACATTTCCTTTTTTTTTAAATAAATAAGAAATTAAAGCGAAAGCGTGAAATTGGTACGTTACGTTAAGACGTATTTTGATTATACTTGAATTGTATATTGCCAAAAAGAATGGGGGAAGAGAGGGTAGTATAAACAAAGAAATTGATCGTTTAGTCTAATACAATAAATTCTAGAATTCTAATAAAAGAGTTCTTTCATTAGCTTAGTTAAGGAATAAGAATCAATTAGGTCTAAATCAAACCACATACGACTTACAAAAAACAAAGAATCAGTTAATAATCGTCTCATATATTGCTCATGTCAATATGGAGATTCCTGTTGTCTTTTAGATCAAGCCACAATCTTAGTTAATTTTAAATTAAAATTCATTTTTCCCTAACGTTTATACTTGGTGGTCACAATAACCTCTCACCTTCCTTTTTTGAGGAAGGGAAAGCAGCCAAGTGCAACGTTAAGCTTGGCTGTGTTTTTGACTCCTGTGGCATATACGATTCAGGGCAAAGATAACCCTAAGAAATGGGCCTTTAGAAAAACACCGGAACCTCTTCCCTAGAAATGTTCTTACAATTAACTAGATAATATAACGAAAATTCAGCTTCCTTAAAAAAAAATAATAAAACGAGTGCCGTAAAAGGAGATAGTTTCCTATATCACAATATCAGAAAAATTTACGAATAAAAAATCAATAATATGATAATATCAAATCAAAAACTGTCAACTCAAGGGGCGAGTCTCGAAAAACCGTTAAATGCCGAATGAGAAGCTGGTTAGTCTAGGCGGCAAGAGATGGCGTTAGTTCTCTCCATAGGGAAACAAGCGTTTTATTCCACTTCATTTGAAAGATTCCAGCTAATTAATTAAAGGCAAAAAATCAATTATTTTTTAACACAATGATTACTAATTTTATTAACTATAAGATATAGACCGAATTTTTTAAAAATATTTTTTATTTAATGTGATTAATCTAAAAAAAAAATTTCGAAAATCAAAAAAAAGGGCTTCTATAAGTTGTAGATATTTTAAATAGCTTTAATGTAAAAAAAATTTGAGATCGATAGCTTCAAAATTGTGCCAGCTGGAAACTCTCAAAATCACCACCTCGAGACCCACTCAAAAGACGGGCAATTGCATTGTTTAGGTAAATGCCTAAGCGCGTAGACAACCGAAAGTTCAAATCTATGATACCAAAGGGTAAGGGTTCCAATTGAATTGGATGTCAATCAATTGAAATAAATAGGGACGGAGTCTAAATGGCCTCCGATGCCGAAAAAGACCTTAAAACGAATTAAAAAAAAAAGTTTATGTCAGAAAAGTCTGAAAGGAAGAGTTCTAATACATCCGCAATCCTAAATTTCTAATCTTTATAGAGAAGATATTGCAATTCTAAATGAGTCGAAATGTCTTAAATTTGAATGATATAGACTCTAAGATCCTTATAAGGAGCAGCCAAAAAATAAAGTCTTCATAAGTTAAAGAAAGAATTCGAGACGTTTCGAGTCAATTTTTATGAATTATATTATTAAACCAATAATTTCTATTTTGTTCCATCATCAGTCTTTCAACTTTGACAAACCGAAGTTGATTATAATATAGGTATAAAATTGTATTGTGTATAAAAATTAGCAAGTTGATGCTCTCGCTCTTGTTTTGTGCGAATTAAATGAATATCATCATTTCTAGATATGTAGAATTATTTTTTACAATAGAAAGCATAGAATTGAGGGCGAGTAAGATGATTAAAATAAACACTATTTGTTTATATAATATACAATCCCTCAATAAATACAAGAGCGCAGCAGTGAAGCTTTTGAATTTTCATTTTTTCAAAATAATTATTTCTATTATAGTTCTATTTAGTGCAAAAAATTCAATTTCTATTTTGAATGAATTTTTTTACACAAATTTTTTATAAAAATTTCAATTTCTATTTTGAAAGAGTGAACACAATGTTTTTTTTTGTTACAAAAAATTCAAAGTGTATTTAGAATGATTTTTTGCAGAAATTTTATTCAAAAATTTACTTTGTATTTTGGATGAATTTTTTACACAAAGTTATAGAAGAACCAATAGTATTAATTGAAAAATAATAATAGTTGTCAAGCTTCTCTCTCCAGGTGCATTATTAGAGGAAAGTGTAGGCCTATATGCAGAGAACCGATTATGAGACTAATAAAACTTCCACCCCTTTAATTTACTCTGATAATAAATCAATAAAAGAAAACAATTTTATCGATCGGCCTTCTAATAAAATTTAAGAAAATATTTTCCTAAATTATTATAAATTTTCAAATAATAATTAATCTACCATGCGAATTTTGCAAGCTATTTCCAACTTCAAAGAGTTGATAGTAAATTAACATTTAGCATTCGTACAGTGTTGCCAAGAAGATTCTTACCTAAAACAAAGAGAAACATTCTCGTTAGTTGACTAATTACAACATTTGCAGTCGAGAAACGACAGAGATTCGACACTAAATGCGACTAACTTTATCATAAGCAGCCATCTCGGTCCGTTAACAAAGCACAAACATTAATCCTCTATTTGAGTTCACTTTCAGTTTATAGGATTCTAACACTTGCCAGAAATAATTCCCTCTTTGAGCAGGCAAATCATGCCTCTCACCTATACAAGTTTTTAACTAGCAAAGGGTTAAAAAAGAGAATTTTTTTTATTCAAGTACCGGTATTCGATTCATGTCAAAAATTCGATGTCGAGATTTTGATGGAACTTCACGTTTTAAGGTTTTAAGTGGTTTTTGCGACATGGTCTGTCTGTGTGTGTGTGTGTGTGTGTCTGTGAACAAAATATCTCAGGAACTAAAAGAGCGAGATTGAAATTTTATAATTAAGTTAGACACCCTCCCAAGGGGTGAAAATAAGCTTTTGGACAAAATCGGCTATAAAGTACTAGTACTTTACTGATGTACTTTTTCAGTTTTTTGCAATTTTCTCAAAATTCGCTGCAAAGATTTTGTTTAAAATTCATAAATGAACTATTTTTCAGTTACTCTTTAAAAAGTATATCAGTGAAATTTTTCGTGGAAATCGTTTGAAGTACAGTTTACTGATGTGGAAGCATTCGCAGCTCAGCGCCATCTATGAATCGGGTGGTCAAGTTTGGAACCTAAGTGCTAAGAGCAACTAAATATATCGCGACACAAAAAATCTGTATCAGCACGGGGCACTTACCGAAGGGTAAGAGAAAGTTGTGTGCTGTGCGTCAGTCACACCAGATTTTTATGGTTATTCTTTTGTTAAAAATGGTCGTTCGGCCTATTGTCTGCTTTGAAAAAGTATTTCTCACGCAGACAAGCTGCCTAACTACCTGGCTTTAGTCTCAATACTATTGAAATAGATGGTACATTTAATACAGACTCTGGTTAATCAAAAAATGGCTACTTTGTGGTTCTGAAAATAGACAAATAAATATCCTTTGGCATCCAAGTGTCCCTTTTCTGTACTTTCTCTTCTCGACTGCAACCCCAACAGCAATTGCTAATATTTATTAATTGATTTGAATAAATTTAATCAAAAGAAGAAATAAACCTCTGATCCCTAATTAAGACTTGATTTAATTCTATACTAAGACGTGGCAATAAAAAAGATGATGATTCGCGTTCAATCATAAAAATTTCGTCCAGAATTCAACCATTTGTTGATAAACATTTTTATAATGACTTTTATTATATAATTAAACAAGTAGACGAAGTGAAGTGGTGACTCTTACTATTATTTAATTTATACTTAGATTAAATAGATTGCATGATAAAGTTGCTTTAGAAGAATCTTAATAGGAGGATAGTTAGTAGCTAAGTATATCCTGGTTATACGAGATAGTCTGACACCTTAACCCGTTCAATCCAGCCCCCGGGGACCAATTGAGCTCTCGGTTGATTTCCTGCACACGCGAATCTCGCATTCCCCTCGCTGGCTAATTTTCGGGACCAATTGACAAGTCTGACCTCCGTCTGTCCGTCTGCTTTTAAGACAATGACTCGGACCGTGATGATGACCAATTACTCTAACACACGCCACATACAACAATATCAACATTTTTTTTTATTATTATCGTCAAAGCACATGACAAAAATATTTTATTTCTCTCTTGACTTTAATTAGTTGAGGCCCGATATGGATGTTTACAAAAAAATTAAATGGATTTAATTTTATATTAATTAAAAAAAAAGTTTATTTGAATCGGAAACTATGAAAACAAAAAAAAAAAACGGTTTTAATATATCTCCAACCATTCATAAAAACCTTTCCCAGGTATTTAGCCAAGAGTGTCACATAATTTCTTAAAATTTAAATTATCAACCGTAGGCTCTAGTTGAAACATTATGAAATTTAAAAATTAAATTAAAAATACTAGGTTTTAAGTTTCAAAGATTTATTAAAAATTAACATAGGCTGGACGCCCACCGATTGAGCAAAAACGTTCAACGACAAAACGTTTTGTCCAAGAGCAAAACGTTTTGCTCAATGCCAACGCACACCGATTAAGCAAAATGTTTTGTCATTGAGCAATACACTCTAAAATTTTATAAATGAAGGGGGAGGCGAGGGCCCCGGACCTCCACCCTTGCAATTTTTCAAATCTATATGTATACAAGGTGTCCATAATTAAACTTGAAATTTGCTCAATGACAAAAATTTTGCTCAATGCCAAGGCACACTAATTAAGCAAACGCTCAATGAGAAGGCCATTTAGACCACGCTATTTATTTCAATTGAATTGGCTACCAATAAATTGTCGCATGAGTTGGGATGCGAACCCCCGTCCCTTGGACGCTAGCCCCTACACTAAGGCTCAAGGGCCGGTGTGCGTCGACCCATATTAAAAGCATTAAAAAAAAAACAGTTTTAAGCACGGTTCGTCAAAAAATGTTTTGTCATTGAGCATTTTTGCTCAATCGGTATTTGTCCAGCATTAATGCACATTAATTAAGTGTTAAAAATGTTAACAGTTAGTTCATGTGCACTAAGTGTTAAAAGTGTTAATTTTTAATAAATCTTTGAAACTTATAAGCTATTTATATTAAAAATTAAATTTTTTAAATTTCATAAACCTCTTAGCTTCTCATAGTGATTGATGGAAAACAAAATTATCAAAAATAAAAGTAAACAATTTTAAACAGAAAAATCCACACCGAACAGAAGCTCTGAACTAGGATCGTATTTTAATTAAGCTATTGGTACAATAAGAAAAATGGTCGATTTATTCTAACGTATATTCGTTATATAATTCGAAAATTAATAGATTTATGCTTAAATATAAATTACGGTTTAGTTAGATCTTTAAATCAAGTAATTTCTTATTTTATTTAAAATAAAGCTTGCTTGTTATTTAAGACCCACTGACCGAGTTTTAGTCAAGGAAAAAAATAATTAAGGGCTTTAAGGAAGCTATTAAATATAATTCTTTTATAAGGGCTGAATTTAAGTAAAACGCAAGTCATAAAAATTTGTATAATCAAATCAGAATATTAAATAAATACTATTTAATTTAAATAAGGGTAGGGTAGGTTCAGTCAAATATTATTTAGAAATAAGATATTTCGTTGAGAATCACTGATTCCCTCATAAATCGACAAGTAACCACCTTGGTAGTCTAGATTGATCAAAACAATATCTTGTCCAGTTTCAAAACATCATCTAAGATTATTTAATTATTTTTAGTACAGTCGATGTCACAAGTGCCTGATGTGGTCAAGAGTGGAGCCTTGAGCTTAGACAACCAAACCATTATTCTTAAAATAAATAAATGGGAAAAATATACTTTTAAGACAACACTTCCAACGGTTAAGCATTTTGGTTGCCTAAGTTCAAGGCTCGCCAGGCACTTATGACGCCGCATGATTTCTAAAAAAATTCCCAGTATCGCAGGGCGTCGAGTGAAGATGTTATTCCTTAATTTTCAACGAGAACAATTTAAAATTAATGTTTTATAGACTAGATTAAATCTAAAGCGCTATTCCACAACCTCCACTGAGCGAAATAAATCTCTGCCTGTCATAAGGTATAGCTAATTTAATTAATAGTTTTATGTATCCACTAATTTCGTTATTATCGGATTTTTTTGTTAAATGCTCCAAGGTCAAAAATTCGAAAGGTCACGACCACCATTAACAGTGAAGAGAGCACGAATCAAACACATTTTATCAAAGCCTGAAGAAAGTCTCAAAATCAAATAACTAAAATGCGATGTTGACATCTTGGGGAGAATAAATATTTTCTAACATTGAATCAAATTAGAAATATTAACAAAAGAAATTGATTGATTTCTTTTCTTCTTCTCGGCATTATTATTCAGAAAAAAAAAATAATAAATTAGATAATCTTTATTTGATTGTTAGATTCCATTAGAAATTCCGAGTATGACGTCAATGGATCTTTTTGTTTATTTTTCAACACTTAATCTGCAAGAGTCAAAGCAAACACGGAGATGGATTTGAAGACGTGAGAAGAGGTAGTATAGAAACGATGCACTTATTTATTTATTAAATTTCTGCTCGGTTCATGGTTAAACCTGACTTGTTAAAAATAGCCAGCGATTCGGTCCCCTTTTGGCCTTTGGCTCGATGAGGCCCTCACGCTGGTATTTCCGACTCCTGAAGGAGGAGGAGGGGATTCGGAGAGATCCTGGATCATCCATCATCATCCTCAGTGAGAAAGAGAGACACCTATGCCCTTTCGGAATAGATTAGACCAGGAGAAAAAATAAAAGAGAAGAATAGAAATGCGTATTTTTTTTTGTAATCAAATTATTAGAGTAAGAAAGAGGAAAAATACTGTAGAATCACATAAAAAAGGAAGTTATTATGACGCATGGGGTATTAAGATGTAGAAAGGGGAAGGTAAACGACCCAAATTCACTAATATTAGATTTTGAAATTGTTGCTTCAGACCTTCCTTAGACCATCATGCTGGAAGAAGTAATCAAAAAATTCATTGAGTTTGATTAGCTTACTTTTCAGCAATTGAATCCTAAATCCTAACCTATCGTATAAACTTATAGAAAACAAGCTCTCATTGGCCCAGATCTTGTGCTTTAGAGGAAAAAGCATTAATTCAAAATAATTTTCGCCGGCGGTTCTGGCCTAGGTCGAGATGGTTGTAGTTGAGCAAAGAAGCTCTGCTGAATCAGGGGATAGGTGGCCCTCCAGAAACAAGAGAGATGAACGGCTACCGGAAACAACCGATACAATATGAAAATACAGTTGTTAACTCTAAATTCAAGGCCTCAGCAGCCGAGGGAATTAAAACATGAAACTAAAAAAAAATTAACTTTCGAATAATATCACTCTTGTATGACTACACTTACTTTTTGACCAATGATATTAGAATAATATTCAGCTAATTCAGTGACGCTGATTCCGAGTTTTGGTTCTAGTTTTAAAGATGAAGTGAGAATGCCCCTAATTTTGAAATTTTTAGATTTAATTAATACGGCATACAATGCCCTTAAGCCGTGGTGTACTTGCTAGCGTGCTGGCCTTCTATACCAAGGGTCTCGGGTTCGGATCCAAGTCCGTTCAATTTATTTAAGCCATTGCATACCAAATGACTTAAATAAATATGCCTGCACCCCCAATATGTATACTAACAAATAATGAGTATCGTAAAAATTCTTATAAGGCCTGAGTTGCCGAAAAGAATGGGTGTGTTAAAAAAAATGCGGCATACCCAGAATAAGTGAAATATATGGAAATATAAATGTTCAGCCGCATATAGAAATCGAATTTTTTTTAAAATGGATACCCATGAACTATTTTAACTAGCACTGAATACACAAAACGTGAGCTTAAGATTAGGGTCGTCAACAGAGGGGGAATCCCTGGGGTCATGCTCCTCTGAGGGGTTTCATCCTTAAATTTAACAATTTGTGATAAAATTATTAAAATTTTGTTAATTTATCAGCGTAAAATTTTATTCCAAATACATAAGCTAAAGAGCAGAAGAAAAAAAATATTTTTTTTCACTCTTCTGGTAATGTTCTTGGAGGTATACTAGATAAATAAAAAATCATATGCGAGACTGAGAGAGACCTTCATCACACTATATATAATATATCATTTTTTTTATCAAGTAATAATATAAGTAAAGTATACTTAACTATTTTGGAATGAACTAATGAAAATAGTTGGCTTTTAGTAACAAAAACTAAAATAATATGAGTTAAATTAAAAATAACTCCAGAAGAGAGAACGATAGTAAAAAACTTGACCTATGATTCGATTATTTATTATAATACTAGATAGAATGAACGAAAGCCCTTTCGAATGAAAAATTAATAAACATCTACAAGTGGCAATAAAAGTATTGTTTAAAAAAATATTTTCATAATACTTTACTTGAATATTTAACAATAATTAAATTCAACTATTTGCTGCTATCCAAATAAAAAATTACAAATTAAAAGTCTCTAATTCATGGAACGAAACTGGGTGTTACGAAATTTAATAAAATAAAATTTATTTATTTACGAAAGTAAAAGAGAAAAGCGATCTTTGGGAATTAATAGCAGAGCCTGCTCAGATTTTACTATTCTACCAATTGTCCTCCACCCTTAATCGGAAATATGCCTTTTATATTAAATAACTCAACGAAATGTCTGAATAATTTGTATAAAAATTAATATATTTTCGTATCGTGTGCTTATGCAAAAACGGTTTGTTTACGTTTTTTCCATTTTTTTGTTTCCAAGAGAGAGACGTCATGGAGCTCCTCTTGTAAGTGGTTTTCGCTACATGGCCTGTGTGTGTGAGTGTCTGTGTTCAATTTAAAGCATGAAGGAATAAAGCTAGGGGGTTAAAAATTTATATTTAAGTTAGACACCCACCTAGGGTGTGAAAATAAACTTTTGATCAAAATCGGCCAAAAAGTACTAGTTACTAATTTTGTAGTTTTTCAGTTTTTTTCGATTTTCTCAAAATTCGCTAAAAACGATTTTGATTAAAATTCAAAAATCAATTATTTTTTAGATGCTCTTTCAAATGTATATTCCCATTTTGCCATAGAACTATTCTAAGACCACTTTATTCTTGTACCTCATAGGAAAGATAGGAGAAATGGTTGCCATGGTAACAAAATGCTGTATAAATATTTTCCCATACTAATAAATTTTACATCTTGAATTCTAATATATCGGCGGAAACTAAATATATTCGACACGAAAAATCTGGTGTGACAAGCACAGAACACAACTTTCGATTACCGAAAGTAAGAGAAAGTTGTGTGCTGTGCAACCAGCACACCAGATATTTTTTATAAATTTGGCAGTTTTGAAAGTAATAAAAATTTTTTTTCGATTTTGTCTATGGTATAAAAACAAAATAGATTATTAATTTTCATTTTATTATAAAGTACAGGGTGTGTAAGCCTAATAAATAATTTTTGGAAATATTTTTAAGATTCTTTATAAATCAACTCTTTTTTTTCGCCAATTGGAACCGATTAGTAGAGTGAATGTTCGAATTCCGAGTTCAAGGTGATTCAGGTTCAAATCCACTTCATGGCAAAAAAAAAAAAAAAATAATATTTAAATAAAAAAAAAAAGTTTAATCGAATTAAAAATTAATTATTAGCACAATGTTTCGTATAAAAGTTGTAATCGTCATCATGACATGTTTGTTAAGGATCAAAAGATGCCGAAAGTCTTCTTATTTTTGCCAACGAGTCGAGTCGGGTTTCAATTTATTAAGCAGGATAAAATGGAAATTAAACCGCAGACCAAGCAGCCCCTCCTCGAAAGAACTTCTCCTCTCTCACTTGTTATAAAATGAATCATAGATTTTTTTTTTTGGCTAAAATTTTTTTTCTCGATTCAAAACACATTCCATATTCATTCAAATAATATTTATAAAATTTATCTAAATATATTTTATTTTCATTTCAAAATCAGATAAAAAAAAGCGCGAATAAAAAAAATTGTTTTTATAAAATCAACAAAAAAAAAAAAAATATTCCATGATGTATGTGAAACAAAAATTGTAAACCTTTTAGAATGACCTTTCATTTAGAAAAAAAAACCCTGGCATAACCAAATTTTACAAAGAAAAAAACAATAAGTAAAAAAAAAAGTAAAAATAAGAGATTGATAACTTCAAGAAGTTGGTTGGAGAATAAATATTTGTATCTTGAAAAAGACCAAGATCATTTTGAATGATGGGAAAAAACAGGAAGTTACTTGGATGCATGGGCGTAACTAGGGGGTGCCCCCCCCCCCCCCCCAGAAAGCTCCCTGTCTCAAGAAAAATTGAGAAAATATGGGCCTTTCCAGGCCCCCCGGAGGATAGATGGTCTCATAGCCCCCCCCCCCCAACGAGGATAGCTGGTCCCATGCCATCCCCCAGCCAAATTCTCTAGTTACGCCCATGCTTAGATGTGTAAAGCAAGAGCGGATACAAGGAGAGGGGGTAAAAGGGGGTAATAACCCCCCCCCCCCCGAGATTTGAAAAAATACCTTTTTTTCGAAAAAAAATTTATTTTTAATGTAAAATTTTAAAAATTAATACTTGAAAATTTGATTTGTATTTATATTCTGGCCAACAAGTACAGAATGCGCCTTTAAATTACCGAAATTAAGAAAAAATAGTGTGCTGTGCGACGAAATTACCCCCCCCCTCCCGAGAAACACCTCTGGATCCGCCCTTGGTGTAAAGTCTCGGATGTTATTTGACGTTGTAAAAAAAAATGGATAATTTTTTCTCTTTTTTCAGGATCCTTAGGTTGTCTCAGTCAATAAAGATCCTGAAAAAAGAGAAAAAATTATATTTTCTTTTTACAAAGTCAAATAACATTTGAGACTTAACTATCCAAGTAACTTCCTGTTTTTTCTATAAAATAAATACTTCATTGAACAAGCCAGAAATTTTAATTGAAAGAGACATCATTCCACCTTAGGGAGAGAAATTTGTATTAGGCAGATATTATATAGAATAATGAATTATAACAAGAAAAAAAAATTGTAAATTATTGTAGAGGCAGTCCATAAATAAAATATTATTTAAAAAGACGCCTGCGGCCCAGACCTAGGCCTAGACGAACAGCCACCGAGATCATTCTAGTTAAGCAACGCTAAGTAAGCTCTGATGAAACTGAGGATAGGTGGCTAGAAACAGAAGAGTTAAATGGCAGCCGGGAGGCATAGGAGTTTAATATAAAATACAATTCTAAACTCTACGTTTGGCTCAGGATTATTAAAAAGTAACTCTAAAGTCAAAATGACCCCAGCAGTCGAGTGACAAAATTGAAATAAAAAAAGAGCAGACAGCTAACGATTTGATAAGTTTGTTGGAAAGTACTTCATTGAACAAGCAAGATCTGAGTGGCAATTGAAAGAAGCACACTATTCATTCTTTTTTGGGGAGAAAAATGTGTAATAAAAAATAAATATGGACGATATCCACCATTACACAATTATTGTAATAATTTGTTTTATATGTAAGCCTAATTTATTATTATCTCTTGGTGTCTGTTCTGCTGATGGGCGGCGTTATGCAACGAAATATCTGCATATTGAATAGTATTGATGGTGGATAAGGCGGCGCTGGTTTCTTTAATTAAAAATTTAAATGTCCAAATAGTCCTATAATTTAAAACATTTATAACCAACAAATTTTTGTTCATTTTTTTCCACTAAGCTGATTGGAAAGAAATTATTGTGTGAGACGGATGATCAAATCATCAATATTTCTAGCCAGCAATTTAGAATGTGCAACAATTAACCTTGGAAAACATTCTAAAATCTTATTTAAACTTGGAGGTTTTTATTTAATTATGACAAAAATTGTGGGGCAAGTTTTATAAAATATTTCTGAATAAATAGCAAAAAAGAAACTAAAAATACGATATGCTAGAAAATTAGTTTAGGGCAAGCGGAAACCTACTTCACTTTGATACCTTCAAATGGATTGAAATTAAGTTCAAGAGTCAAAACGAAAAATGACCAATGACGCAATTTGTCTTTTTTTGGTATTTCAAATCTAACAAGTAAATAAGTAGAAACATTGATAAATAATTTGGCAAGCCTTTTTCTCGGATATGAATATCATTTGGGAATTAAGGCCTATTTAAATCCAAACCCAATAAGGAGAATGAGCGAAAAAGATGTAATCGCAATTCAAAGAAACTTCATCAACATATATCAATGTCGAATATTAAATTATTCCAAGACTTTAAATAATTATAGTGTTCAAAAAAAGGTTTATGAAATTTTATTTTTATTCACTGAATGAAGAATAAGTTCCGTGAAGTGTTAGGGCTAAGTAAAACAAAAAAAAAAACTTCCTCCGTCTGCTGAGATGTTGGGATGCTGGTGGTCCACCCTTGCTTGCAGGCTGCTTGCTGCTTTGCGAATGCTATTTTCGCCACTTCCTCGACGGTCCTCTTCGCACTCAGCTCAGCCGCCCCAAGGCCACATTCCTACGCCGTGTCAATGGCTCGGGCCAGGGTCGGGAAGTGCAGCACCTTGCTCTTTCTTACCTACCGACCACTTACCCTACCCCATCCTGTTGCCTCTTGCCCTTATTTAGCTTTTCCAATACGTAGATTTATAATTCAAGGCAAATACTTAATTTCTTTCAAATGATCATCGACATCGAAGTATGCAAAGCCTTACTCAAACAAAAATTATAGAAAAGGAGATGAATTAGCAACGAATTTGATATTAAAATATTTATAATCTCTCGACCTAAGTTTAGCATCATTTTTCCAATACAAAGGAACCTCGATTCCTTAATTATACTCGTAAAGCGAAACAATAACATTCTCCACATAGAGCTGTTCCCCCATTTCAGACCGATGTAAATGCGCACAATCCGGGACTTCCCCTGTTCTTGCCACTCGTTATGCGAAACATAGCTCATTTAGCAAGTCAATCTCTTTTTAATCCTTTATAATCTCAATTTGTTTTGATCGTCATGTGAATTATTCGTTATGAGTGGTTCTCGCTAAGCGAGGTTCTATTGTATTTTCCTAATTATATGGTATTTTTTAAACCTTAAAAAGTTACGAAACGTTTTCTGATATTTTTATTATTTTTCTTTTTGGGGTAAAATGCTGTTTTGGATTTTAATATATATTTAAAAACGTGTTTTACGATATCTGAGGCAATTTAGTCCTATTTATTACGAATGATTGCTAGCTAAATCAAATAAATTTTTGTCGCTGTTCCCTAGCACTAGAGTATTCTATCTCCTATCTGACCTAGGGTATTTATCTGATAATTATTTAATAGTGTAGTTCCCCCAGTAACACTTTTTTTATTATTAATAACTAAATGAAAAATAAACAATGATTAATGTCATAAATGTCTTTTGTTTCTAAATATCAAAAATTCGTATACCAATTTCCAATTTTTTTTTCTTAAGAAAGACTTAGTACTAATTTCCGAGATGTTAAAATTCTTTCAAACACACACACAGACACATATATAAATATATTTCTTCATCTTTTAAACCAACAAACAGTGAAAAGATAGAGTAGGATCTAAAATGGGTGAATGTAATTTCGTAAGATTTTATAACCGACTTAAATAAAGTTTCCTCCTCTTCTTCATCTTCCTCTTCTTCTTCTTCTCCGTCTCAGATGATTGAGAGGGTTTTACGATCCGCGCGTTATAAAACGCGTCTGGAATGGAAACGGCGCGGATGGAGAGGGAAAAAGGGAATTCAATTGCCTCGTGGCTGCCTTCAATCTCCTTTAGATATCCCAACAAAAGTTGAATTGACATCCACGTTGCTTGCTTGGCTTTTAGGTTTATCACGCATAGTTTCCTTGCTTCTTACAACTTGTTTACAAGTGATTACCTACTCACTCCCATCTCTTTCTCTCTCTTTTAATTCTTCTTTTCCTTCTTCTTTTTTGTTGACTTTATCGTTATGTCTTTCGTTTGCCATCATCTCTAGTTGCAAAGATTTCCCAAATGAAAAAATATCTACCAAAGTATATATATATATATTTTGATTAAAATATTCTAGCAAGGTCATGGTTTTCTACATAAGATTTATAAAACTACTTGAACAAAGATAAAAAAAGACTAAAAAGACTAAGGAAAAAACAAATCGACCAATCAAATAGCATCAAAGAAAAAAATTTGGACAAACAAAGAAAGGAATTTTTGTTTCTCGAATTATTGAAAAATAATATTAGGCAATGAAAAAAAAATAAGACTGGCTACATAAAAGAACAACAAATAGGCCTACCAATAATATTTATTTTTAGGTAATAATTTTTATTTCAAGAACAGCGAATACAACCAATATCTTCTTCATCCATGGGACACAATAGATATAGGAGGTCGCAGTGCAACACACACCCCTTCTAAGGAATCTACAATCTTTATTGTCAAGTACCTGGCCCTTGGTCAAACGACTGAAGAACTCCCTTCAATATTAAATCTTATAAAATGTCATATCTAATCTTTATTATTAAAAATCTGGTGTGACTTTTGCACAGCACACAACTTTCTCTTACCTTCGGTAATCGAAAGTTGTGTTCTGTGCTTGTCTCACTAGATTTTTTGTGTCGACATGTATTTAGTTTCCGACAGTACGGTACATTAGATTTTCAAGATGTAAAATTTATATGTGAAAATATTTATATTTTGATACCATGGCAACCATTTCTCCTATCTTTTCTATGGAGTATAAGAGTAAAGTGGTCTTCAGAAGATTTCAATCACAATATGAGAATATACATTTTAAAGAGCATCTAAAAAATAATTGATTTATGAATATAAAAAAAAATCGTTGTAGCCAATTTTGAGAAAATCGAAAAAAACTGAAAAAGTACATCAGTAAAGTACTAGTACTCTTTGGTCGATTTTGATTCAAAAGCTTCATTTCCACGGTCCCATGGAAGGTATCAAAACTTAAATATAAAATTTCAACCTCCTAGCTCAATTCCTTCATGCTTTAAATTGAACCCAGACACACAGACAGACAGACAGACCATGTCGCGAAAACCACTTTTTTGGATTCATGGGACCTTAAAACGTGTATATCCATCAAAATCTCGACAACGAATTTTTGACATGAATCCAATACTTTCTCTCTCTATATATTAACATATATATAGAGGTAAGAGAAAGTAAAAACGATTGAAAATTTATATTCTTTTTACAGTGAAGGCTTGGTCGTTTAACAAAGCATTTGCTGAAGAAATGGACATTTCGACATATAGGCCTAAACGTTATTAAGGAAATTCTTCGAAATAGTCCCTAACTTCTCTAGCAAAAAACGAGGAAGATGGGGAAGAAAGTAATTGTCCAGAAGAAACTTGGCGATGCAGAATTCCAAAAAAGCTCTTCTATCGTTATTGTTTATTTAATAAAATTAATCAAAAGCCAAATTTTCATATTTTAATTTACGATATATTTAATCAAAAAATTTTCAGAGCAGTTGGCATTTATGTTTACCGAGGATAATGCAACTAATCCTTTTTCCAAATTCATTGATCCTCTTATAGAGATAATCATTCGCCGGCTTCTGAGATAAAAATGTTTTCTTCATTTCATTTAGATTGTATAAATCCCCTTTTAGATACCAGAGATGTTTTTCTTGCATATATTTAGATACATCTATTATAGGGTTTTGGGAATTAAAGACTTCAAAATGGAAAATCCGACTAGACTACAAAAAAAAATATTTCTTTTCTCAATAAAGTTAAATTGAATCAAAATTATTTAATTTTATCAGAGCTTTATCAATTGTTAATAAAAAAATCTCTAAATACAAAAATATTTCGGTTGTGATGACGATTATTAAATGCACCGAAATATGCCTAGTAAAGATTTTATGATAATTTAAGAAAAAGGATTAAAACAAAAAGGGCTTCAAATTTGCAAAAAATTAAACGAATTTTCGAGAGAAATACCCACATAGCACAAAATATTGCAGCAATGTTGCAGAAATATTGCGAATCTTGCATAAATTGCCAATTAATATTGCAGGAATATTGCATCAATATTGTAAATCTTGCAAAATATTGGCAACATTGCTGCATCAATGTTGCTGCAATATTGTCAATATTGAGCAAGATGGCTGTTGCAACATTCCAGCAATATTTTGTGCTGTGTGGGTAGTTGCTTTCATAATTTAAGTTTTAATATTTATGGAATTCAATAATTAATCAAAATTTAAATAAACGCAGCTAAAAAATTTGTGGATAATCTTTTAGCCACTTTTCTTATTTTTATAAGATATTTTCCTCGTCTAAAAATTCCTTCACATCATGGTGTACTCTCAATTCCTCTAAAAATTTATCCGCCTGATTAAACGAGAATTTTTCCTTATTTGCCACGGAATTAAAAATGATTGGCTGCAGATACTTAAAGCCCCTCCGCAACTTTTTTGCGTTGCCCTGATCGACGGCGCGTGACGCCCGCCGGAAGTCAATTCCAGGTTTATAAAATAGCAAAAAAAAAAAAAAAAAAGAAAAAGAACAAGTCGAGAGAGAAGACGCTAAGCTACTAGTAAACAACAATTAAGTCGAAACTTGTTCAAGGAAAATGACGTAACAATTAGTGTAGTGGTGATCTTGAAGAGAGACGGTCGAGATGAGGATCGAAGCAGACAGGCTGGCCTTGAAGATCCCGGGTTCGTTTCCCGTAAAACAACACAACAGGCCAGGTTAATAGATCATTCACTCCGAAAAGTGAAAGGGCGAATTGCGGATCAACAAAAACAACAAAGAAATAAAAAGAAGCGAATAAATTATGCACATATTTGAACCCTTTAGAACCTTCCTTTTAAATAATTATGGTAAATTAACTTACAAGAGGTGAGGAGACAAGGCCACCCGACGTTGAGTCGAGAGTGCTTACCTGAAACAAAAGAGAAGTGCTTTTAGTCATCAATTTAATGATAAAAATAATCTGTTTGTCTCACTTAAAATTACTCAAGCCAACATCGAAATGATGCCAAATTTTCTCTTTAGGCTTTATCATCATATTTAAATAACAAAAATAACAATAATAATAATTATTTAATAACATTAGATACAGTGATTTTAATTTTAATTTGAAAGACAAAAAATCCATCAAAGTTTTTAATAACTAATACTGTACTTTGGTTATTTCAATCTAATGTTCCTATTAGCAAAGGACAACCCGATTTTAAAATTAAACAACTCGAAAAAAGGTTGATAGATGTTGTATGTTTATTCTGAAAACTGTAAAAATCTGATTCATAAGTTTCGAAATTAGTTACAAATGTTGCCAACAGGTGGCGCTGAACGCTTTAGAATAAGGAATTACTATAAAGAATCCCAGAATGATCAGCCATTTCAACTATTAAAATGTGAAAGGAGGTTAGCGTAACAAAGGAAGTTATGTATTCCATGAAGGAACATGTTCTAGAACCACCTGTTGGTAACATTTGTAACTAATTTCAAACTTCAAAAAGTTTATCAAATCGTACAGCTTTTTTTTTATTTATTTATTTACTGGCTGTCGACCAGTAGCCATCCCGCCATTCTCGATTTTTTTTTCTTTTACAATCTCTTTACAGTAAAATAGTTACAATAATATAAAATACATAATAGAAAACACAGTAATATAAAATACATGATAGGAAATACAGTAATATAAAATACATAGTAGAAAATACAGTGATATAAAATACATAATAGGGAATAGAGTAATACAAAAGACATCATAAGAAATACAGTAGTACAAAATACATAGTGCATAGCCTAAGTTGCCGAAAAGACTGTGTGAATGTGTGTGTGAGTGTGAATGAGAAAAAAGTGTGTGTTTAAAAAAAAAGAAGGCTAGCCTGAGTGTCAGTAGATTAAAAACTAATTTTAAAATTTCTAACACAAAATATGCAAAAATATACATGTAGATAAAAAGTTAAAAAAGTAGTCAATCACTTTCTATAAAATTTGTTTAATTCAGGGGCGTATATAGAAATTTTTTCGGGGGGGGGGGGGGGGCGCGAACTCAAAAAATTTTTCTGCGGAAAATTTTTTTTTTTAAGAAACTAAATTTTTTTTCACACGAAATTTTTTGCAGAACATTTTTTCTTTTGCGGAACCAAAGATTTTCATCCTGCGGAAAAATTTGTTGCGCTGATGTCTGTATAACCCTATATATGTATATGTGTTTGGGAAATTTCGGGGGGGGGGCCCTCGCCCCCCCTATATACGCCCCTGGTTTAATTAAATTAACTTATAGGTCTACATGTTAAATTTCTAATCGATATACAATAAGTACAAAATTTTTTGAATAATATGGACCATTCATTTCTTGTGAATAAAAAAAATTTCAGTGCAAATTAAAATAATTATTGTTAATAAAAAAAGCAATAAAATAATCACTGGTTTTAGTTATCTATTTATTTTTTTTATACTTTTGAAAAATAAGTTGTTTTCCTTACGTTACGTTAATGGCAAGTACTTATATATCGACTTAATGTATGAACAAGACTGGTCACTGGCCTGGAGGCCCCGTGAGGGTAGACATCACGATTAGCCTACAATTTACAACGGAGAATCATCCAATTAGAAAGAGAATCAAACGCTATTTATTTATATTTTGTTCAAATAAAAATTATAATTGTATTAAACTGCCTACATCTTTGATTATCTCAAAATGATCTAAAAAAGAATTATTTATTTTTTTGAATATTTATTAGAAATAGTCAAAAATATGTTGAATTTAATTTTTATTCCTGGGTCATGATTGCAGTGTTGTTTTACCCTTTGACCTATAACCCCTGTCCCTGACATAGATTAATGTAGACCATTGATTCTCAAAGTAGTTATTTCAATCCCATTGGGGGAGATTGCTACCATTCAAAGGTGATAATTTAAGAAATGTCCTTTTTTTGAAATTAATAGGAAAAGAAAAAAAATTTTAAAGAAAATTTATTTGAAACTAACAAATCCAATGTGTTATGTACTTTTTTCTTTATCGCAACTTAAATCAAATTTTGTTAAGTTTAAGAATAAATTTGTATTCTAATCATAACATAAAAATTATATGGACGATGTTATGCATAAAGGAACCAAGCCTCATTATGATCGAAATTGAAATAATGAGACTATAAAACAAAATAAAATAATAATAATAAAATTCTTATTCTTTTTCAAAAAAAAAAAAAAAATTGTTTGGATCGCCTTTCCCTTTCAAACCATCCCCCCCCCCCCAGTGGAATCACTCCTAATAGGTATCTGCTCTATTAATAAGTACCTGGAGACAATGCGATGGTCTTTTAGAAAAAGGAGACCCAATTTCTATTTAAAATCATTAAATTTAATGCAAAAATCATAAAAATTCATATGAAAAAGATTTATGATTTTCGTGTTAAAATGTCTGTTTAAATGTTTACATGAAATTCCTATGAAAAAAGTCCTAGTTTTTTCCTGGAAAAATATCGAAATATTTACTCAAAATTCCAATTAAAAAAATTTTTCTTTTTCCACTTAAAATGGGATTTTTATCATTTTACACGTAAACCATAGAAGTACGTGGGTTCGATTCCCCTGGATGCCTCATTTTTTATAATTGTGAATTTGAAACGAATATTTCAAATACAGTATTCTTATTTTTTTCAAAGGAAATTTGGGAGGGAGAGGAGAAAATTCTTGATGATTGATGGGTTCGGTGAAATTAGTTATTCATCAAATAAATAACCGATAAGTCAAAAGTCACTGACTTATCTAACGCCGGAAGAAAGACATTTTAGATGAATATCGCTATTGTTACTTTGGTCAAATGTCAGTTATTTTTTAATTCTTATATAATAAAAATTCAATTATATTATACAACAAAAAAAAAAAATCAAAATTAGAGATGCTGTAATTAATCATTTGTATAAATGAAAACAATTATGTCATTTTTTTTATTCTTTAATGCACTCTCGTAATCTTTGATTGTTTGGTTTGAGGATATTAGTTAAGTATATGACATTGCCTTTGTTATCTAACTTGAGGATAAAATAGACGATTGAGGATTTAAAAATACTTTCTGATCTTTTAATTAAGAGAAAGAAGTTGAAAAAAAAAAAAAATTGAATGCCATAAAGATAGAAAAGATCTTTTTATAAAAAGCTCCTCCGTGGGTGGATGTGGCCATCATTTGCGAGTTGGAGTGCAGTTGACAGCCGAGGTGGTCCAGACAGACTCCGAGAGAAAGAGAGAGTCGACAAATCAACAGGTGAACGAAAATAATTGTGACAGCCTCTCTCTCTCTATCTTCATCGTCCTTTCTTTTGATAGTGTTCCATTCACGAATTGCAAATTAAAGAGAAAAACGCTTTTAAAGGATTAATCTTCAAGGTTTCACTAATTTTTAATTAAAGAAAAAAATTTGTTATCAAAACGAGTCCATTTCTTAAATGCTGAGAAATCACTCACTCATCACGCTTTTTTTTTATTTAATAAATGAAACACATGGAACACTATTTAGAAATAATAAAAAATTTTAATTAACTCTACAATTTTATAAAAGAAAATAAATCTGCTATGATATGCATATCACGTAACTTTTTCATATCTACTTAAAGAGGAAGTGTTCTGGTTGACCAAAGGTCAAGAGATCGCATCCCGTCTCAGACGAAAAATTTCAAAGTTCAATTGAATTGGATAACAATCAATTGAAAGAAATAGGGATGGGGGTCTAAATAGCCTCAGATGCCGAAAAAGATCTTAAACAAATTAAAAAAAAAGAGAGAAAGTAATGTGCTATGCCTTTACACCAGTTTTTTGGGAAGAACTATTTTCGAACTTGGTTTTTACGCTCAGTACGATAGAAGGCAGAAGCTCACAAATTTTGATATTGTATCAGAGAAGAAGAAAAGGGCGGCTGGAGATGCGAATAGTCTCAACATTTTTATACCTTTAATCAAAGACCACATTCTGCAATAGCCTACGTCACCTCAGCTTTCCGGACAGTTTTATTTTTGGAATGTGTTATTTGAATTTGAAGTAGAAGAAACTTTATGCTGGGACGATTAAATTAAGGTATTGGAGAAATACTGGCTATCTTTTCTCCAATACCTTTATTTGAATTGTGTTTCTACAATATATTAATGTTTCTTAGATTATTTATTCTGAATGTGTTATTATATGTATTTTTATCTAGTTTCGAATGTTTTTTTTGTATATGTTTTATATCAATAAGTTTTTTATATTATTATATTTTTTTTTATGTAATTTGTAAATATTGTATATATGGAGGTCCGATTGCCTGTAGGGATATATTCCCCGATACTTGGAAGTGAAAAACGTATATACCCTAAGTAAATACGATGACATGGAGTATCGTGCTCTGTATATGCAAAATACTAACACAGAAAGAGTAAAGACTCACTGGAATAACACGAATCAAATATTGTATATAAAAGAAAGTGGGCGAAATGACCTCTGGTCAATGGTCTGAAAGAATAAAAAAATAAATAAATAAATCAAAAATTAAGCAATAGATGGTTGTACAAATTTCACTTCTCTAGAATGAATATATGGTTATTTTTTCTTCCCACTAAAATCATCCTTACAAATCCTTTGAATCTGTTAGTTTCAATTTATTAAAGCAAATCTCCCGGTAATGGTCCGATATTAGGCCTATACACTTGCTAGAGCATTTTTTATTGTTTTACAAATACCAATTGAAGTTTCTTCGATGAATTATTTATTATTAAAGAAAGATAAACTTTTTTTATGTTAATAAAATAAAAATATTTTAAATTCCTTTAATGATTGAATGAACTTTCTAAGAAATTAATGATTTAATAAATCTAATGCAAATAAAAAAAAAAATATCTTGAATAGATAACAAATCAAAATATTTATGTAACGTTTTTTAAGGGATTTTTTGATATAAAAATTTTAATAAAATGGACTTAATAATTCTTGATTAAATAAATAAGTAATTACAGTTCAAGTTTATTGACAATTAATTAATTTCTAACTCTCTTGTACTGATTATTTACCTTCTAATAATATAGATTTTTAAAGAGAATTTTTGTTGGCCTCATTTTATAAATGAAATTTATTAAAAATTAAAAAATATAAAAAAGAAAGAAGTCTCAACCCAAAAAAATCTTTCAAGTAAATATTGATTATATTCGTTTAGATGGCATGGCAAGGAAATTAATAGCTAATCAATATAACTAAAACAAAATGTTTCGTTTAGTAGAGAAACCAATCATTAATTTTTAAATTTCCAAGATTTGAATTTTTCATCGATAATTAATAAAAAATTATCTACTCCTAGATTCTTGATAAAAATGTAACGAAAGAATAATAAACAAATGGACTATTATACTAAGGACCAGCACTTAGCATCGTTATTTAGTAATTTCCGAAATGTCTCCGTCCTTATAAAAGGCCGCCTTCTAGTTTTCACTTTGCATAAGGTCACCTATTAAACTTGAGAGTAGATCCCCGTTAGCAACATCAACCAGGAAGTAAAGTGAGAGTTTCTACTCATATTCTATATCCAGAATGAAAAACAGTAACAGAAGAGACAAGGAAATTAAAGTCATTTTCAGCGAGGATGAAAATTCAATCTCCTTTTTCTGTTTGGATGAGTGAGATGATGATAATAGTCTGTCTGTCTGTCTGTCTGTCACTTGTCAAAAGAGAACAACTTGACAGCTGATTTTTCCCGTCCGGGAGATCGTCTAAAATAAAAGAAAAGGAAAAAAAAGAAGTCATAAAAACCTTCCGAATCATGTTTTTGATTTTATTGAGCATTCAATTCTGGATATTCAAGTCAAATCACGTCTCCTACACTCTCTGCTATATGTTTATTAAAAATAAAAATAAAATAGAAAGGTGTTCGCCATAAAGAAACTAGTAACTTGTTAGTAGAAATTAATCTAAGACAAGATAATATCAAAGAATTTGTCAAACAGGAGCCCATAAAAATATTTTTGTGCAAGATAGAAGTTCATAAACAATAGTGGGATGTTCTTCAGCCAACAATCAAAAGGAATTTTTTAAGCTTTTCTAAATATTAGGGCCCTCGGGGCTTGGTGTAGGGGTTAGCGTGCTAACCTTGTATACCGAACGTCGCGGGTTCGGACTCCAGGCAGTCCGATGATTTTATTTAAGCCATTTGGATTCCAAATGGCTTAAAAAAGAATGTCTGGACCAAATGAATTTGTTTGTATTTACAAGTTTTTTAATGACACCTGTATGATTTTGTTTTGATTTTTCTTTCCAAAATTTACGAAAAATGTCGTTTTCTTCTGTGATTATTTCAAAAACTATTCAGTTTTCGGAAAAATATCAAAGAATAAAAACTTTTTAAAATTGAGTATTTTATCATAATATAACAAAGAAATTAAAAATTTCGAAATTTCTGAAAAAACTTATTAGGTAAAGTACTACTTCCAAGTGACGTATTTATTCCAAAAGTTGATACAAGTCTACAATTTTAGTGTAAGGAGCATATACCAAATTTCATCGATCTAGCTCCTTTGGTTTTTAAGAAATCGTGTTCACACACACACACACACACCGGACGTAATTCCAAAAGAATATACGAAAAAGTCTCAGGGAAGTCATTCCTCATATTTTTTAAGATGCTCTTTAAAATGTATATCCTCGTTTTGTCATTGACATCTTCAGAAGACCACTTTACTCTAAGCTTCTTCTATTAAAATAATAAGATTGCAAAAAATAAAATTGTTCTTTAATAGAATCAAATTCTCCTAAAAGTAGAATTAAATTCTACACAGAATTATAATTTGATTATAAATAATTCATTAGATCGGTGGATTCGAATGAAAGGAACGAGGAGACAATAGACAAGTCCCAAAACACTTCCATCCCCACCCAAACAAAACCAACGGGACAATTTCTTCTATCTGAAAACTAATCGTTTATTTATTTATTTTTTGTTCTTTTATCGATTTCAAATATTTTCATCCTAATTTATTAAACAAAACGTGTTGAATCTTACGTGATCACGTGACTACCACTTTCGTCTGTGAATTTTATATAAGTAGATAAAAAGTATTCTTTTTTAAGATGTAAATAACCCCGAAATTAGATAAAATTATTATAAAGGACTCTCTCTCTCTCTCTCTCTCTATGACTTTTGTCCTTTGATTTTTCTTAATAAGTATTTTATATTATTCTAATAATTAATTTAAATGATGACACCAATACTTAAATATTTATAACAATTTTAGTATTTATTTATTCAACATGGCTACTTGCATAGAATTTTCAACGAAATTCGTTCGTTTATATAATCTATATATAAATTTGTCTCTCTGTTCGTCGCATTTCAGATTATTTTAGAGAATAAAAAAGTAGTTTTCTAAATTGACTTTCGATATGTCAAATAGATTTTGAAATATTGATGAATTTTTAAAAAATTTTAATTAATAAATGTTTTTTTCTTGTTTAAGGTTTTCGGCATCTGAGGCTATATACCCAGTTCCTATTTATTTCAATTGGTTGGTAGTCAATCCAATTGGAAAAAAATTTCGCCTGGGACAGGATGCGAACACTCAACCTCTAGCACCAGAAGATAACGCAACCTCTAAGCCCCAAGTCTAGGGCTAATTAATAAAATATATACTAAGAAATAATTAAATATATTTTTAAAGTGGAAATCGACTCATATTCGTATATAAGAGAACGTCAATAGTTATCAGCGGGAAGTTCAAATTATTTTGAAGACCATAAATTTTATATAGACCTATATATATTTTTTTTTATATAATCGAGTTTGAAAGTAGGAAATCCTACATAAGCAAACATTCAGAAAAATCAGTGAACAAACATCCATTGGACGAAAAATGTATTAAAGTAACAAAATTATGGACGATTGAAGTTAAAACAAGAAAATACCATCTTAAATAGTTCCATTTTAATGAGAATGGTCTAAATATCTAATTCTCTAGAACTACTAACACACAATTAGTCATCAGTCTACTGAAGTTTATTGAAGACTTCATTGAACTAACAAGAAATTCCACCGAGTAGCATATTAAAGAGACACTCTCATTTGGAAAAGGAAAATATTACGATGTTCGTATAAATAAATAAAAAATATGGAGAAATATTTTTCAAACTCCATCTAATTCAGATAGAATTATTAATTTTCATTTTTTTTTTTAATTAAAAGGAGCAACATTTTTCTATTTTATTTTTAACAATAAAATTCCATAATATTTATTAATTTCCTAACGGAATAAATTAACGACAATAACAGTTTTATTTTTTATTCCCTATGAATTATTATTATAAAAAATAATCATTAATATTATATATATTTCATTCCATTTATTTATTTAAATTAGTTACTTCAGTCATTAACGAGGAATGTTGCCATTTTTAAATTCCCTTTTCATAAAATTATTTATTATTGTTTTTAGGTATTGTGAAAATAGAGAATGGAAAGATCAGGGTACCACAGAGAAAACCAAATCAAAATGTTTCAAAGGTAAAAAACAAAATCAGAGACGGGCAAAAATTTTTGAAAAGACGGTTAATAAAAGTAGACTCAAAATGTAAATAAGTATTTAAAATTGGCATTCTCATTAAAGGTTTTTTTTTTCTTATTAATTCGGACTTAATTTTATTGATATCTCTAAGATTATTATATTAATCATAAAAGAGTAGACTACCTACATATTTATTTAAACGAAGAAAAAGGAATATTTATTATATTCTATCTATTAATTAATATTCTTTGATGTTTGATTGAAATCAAAATTCATAGGAAAGATGTAAATTAAATTTCATTATGGGAATTTATCTTCTGAGAAATAATCTAATTAAAATGTTTGGGGTGCGTTAGAAAGAAAAAAAAAATGAATGAGTTTATTGGATGTAGTTTTTGGATAGTTGGAAAAATAAACAATGAGGAAAAGAAAGCATGCAATCGAGAGATTCTTAAGAAAAAGATTACAAAGACAGACAGGTACACTCATATTTTACCATTTTATTCCCCTTTAGCTACTATATATTGATACAAAAAGATAATTAAAAAAATTGTTATGGTCAAAGAGTCAGTGGTTTAACCCATTTAAATTATATTTTCACTAATTAATATAAATAGAGTAAGGTATGTCAATATAGCCTCAGGTAATGAAAAAGATCTTAAAAAAATTGACAAATTGGGCCCTTAAGTTCATTCAAAAAATTTATAAAAAAAATCTGGTGTGACTGTCGCCCTAGGTGGGTTAGGTGACTAATATAAAATTTTAACCACCTAGCTCAATTCCTTCATGCTTAAAATTGGATGCAGACAGATAGACAGACCATGTCGCGAAATATATAACATACGAGAAAGTAGTGTATTCGTGTTAAAAATTATTCGATGTCGAGATTTTGATGAAAATATACGTTTTAAGGTCCCCTGAGTTCAAAAAAGTGGGTTCTGGGGTCTGTGCTTGGGAGTTCAAAATAATGCAAGAAGGAAATTAACTACAATGTACAAATTTTATACTTAAGTTAGTTATAATTCTGAGGCGCGAAAATAGGCTTTTAAATAAAATCGGCCAAAGAGCACTAGTACTTTACTAATGTACTTGATCAGTTTTTTTTTTTTCGATTTATTTAAAATTGGCTCAATCGGTTTAAAATTAATAAATCAATTTTAGATGCTCTTTCAAATGTATATTCTCATTTTTCCACCAAAATTGTCTGAAGCACACTTTGTTCTTGAATTTTTTTATATTTATAAATTTCCCATCTTGAATTCAAATATACCGTTCTGCCGGAACTAAACTATATCGTCCCCTGAAACACGTAGTGGCGTATCTCAATATTTAACATTTTTGAGATACGTGTTGCAAGCGACGATATATCGACAGAAAAAAATATGATGTGACAAGCACACAAGACAACTTTCAATTACCGGACGATAGGAAATAATCAACCAAGAGTCTAAGGGATGAATTCCTAGATTGGCTTTGAACCCGGGGGAACACAATAGGTCTTTATAAGGACACAGTGCAGAGAAATCTTGACATATGGAAAATGTGAAGAAAGTATTTATTAAGATGTTTATTTCACTAATCTTTACTTGACTTGGTGATACCATCCATCAGGATGATGCTGTAACTGGAATGGAGTATATATATACACCTCTTGCTCCAGTAGAGACGCTCGAGTTTGATTTTCAAACAAGTTCTCGGAATATCACTGGAACTACTCATCGGAGAAAAATTATGAAATTTTACAAATTCCTAAGGATAAGAAGATGTTGTAATTTAGAGAGAATCGGTCGATATTGGGTGATAAAAATTAAGATTTTTTCAGCATCCGTGGCACCAAATATTTTTCAATTCAGTGACAATAATTATCACGTTTGTTTTATAATAATTCATTGAGTGTAAACATACTTTTGTAAACTTATTTTTGTAACATGTTTAGCTCAATGGTGGTAAGCCAAAGGAGCAGAATAAATAAAAAAAAAAAAATTCATTGAGTGTAAAACAATTTCTTTGATCTCATTCTTAAATTTTGTTTGCAAGTTTGTTGCCTATATGATGGTCACTTCAAGTGTAAATAAATATACCTCTCTCAATTGGAGAACCGAACTTTCTCTTAGGGATTTTTTTTTTATTTCTTACGATTCTTCCTTGAGCAACAAGTTGCTTTCTTGATAAAAATTTAACAAAATAGAGTCAATTATCTAAACTGCTTTTTTCTAATCACTAATCACAAATGATAAAATTATCAAATTATCCCCTCCAAGCTCCCGTTATATATTCACTCAGCCATTGACTTAAATTTTATTTTTTAATTTTTTTATTAAGGTAAATACATACAAATATGGAACGTAACGTTTGGTTGTCTTCGTTTATCATTTGTTTGTATTTCTGCGATTCATATATCCACACAAACAAACCTACTGATCCGGAATTTATTTGGCATTGTTAAATAAACAAATTTTCCCAGAATAGATGTTTTTTGACCCCTCACTCTCTTTTTTTTTTTTTGTTCATTGTAAAGTCAATTCAAAAAAATGCCATTTAGCGGCCTGTCAATTAGAAAATATATCATTCACTTTTAGATTAAAAAAAAATTTTAAAACGAAAAGAAATTGAAAAAAAAATCAGACATGTTAGCTAGCTAGCTCTAATTGAATTGTTTTGTGAAATTCAAATCCGACATTTGAGAATTTTTTTCTTTAGTATGAAAAATTTTAATCGGAATTATTACGATCAATTATAAAGATTATAAAAAAAAAAAATATTGATAATTATGATGAAACGATGTGATTGGGCGATCATATTATATGTACGAGTATAGGCCAAAGGTGCGTAAATCAGAGGTCACGAGAAATCGGTTTTCAAATTCATACAGTATTTGAAATATAAAGTATAGGATATATATATAGCTTTTGATTGGAGGATGTCGGTGAAAATTAATAAAGTTTTTCTTCACTAAAGCCACTGGTATATGCAACAAACAGCTCATTTTTACTTTCTCGTATTATTCTCGTACTGTTCATAGACAGACTATTTTGGGTGACCTACTTTTTTGGACTCAAGGAACTTCAGAACCACAAAACGTATATATTTATTAGGGCCGGGTGGAAACAAGATTTTCAGCCGAGACCGAAACCGAATTTCAGCATCAATTTTAGTTTTGGCCGAAACCGAAATCGAAACTTGTTTTAAACTCTTTCTTAAAATTTCCTATACAAAATTCATATCATTTCTAGTCTTTTTGTTTTTCTTATCCCATATTTTCAAACTCAGGCTGGTTTTTGGTCGAAACCGAAGCCAAGGCCGAAACTTGGCTGAAACCGTAACCGAAACTGAAACCTCGGTCGGTTCCTAATATCCATCAAATTCTCGACATCTCATTTTTGACATGAATCAAATACTTGTCTCTCCATAAATATAAATAAGAGAAAGTAAAAAGATTCTAATCCTTAGCTCAAATCTGCAGAACCATGAAACCTAGTTAAAGCTAACAATTTCTAGTAATTGAAAAAGTTGCTGTAGATAAGGCTATTATACTGGAAGGCAGGTGCAGTCAAAAAATTAAAATCCTCTGGATGCTTACAGAATACAGAGACGTTTCGGGTCAAATTGATTGTCCCATCATCAATCGTTGATTCTCAAATAGCACTCAGTTAAAGTTAGACGGACGAGGGCGATATATTTGATTTTTCTTATAATGGTAATGATTATAGAAACTTTTTTTTTGGGTTGACTGATGATGGTACAATAAATTTGACCCGAAACGTCTGGATATTCTGTAAGCATCTAAATGTTTTTAATTTTTTAGCTTCACCTGCCTTCCAGAATAATAACAATACTTAGTTCGAAATTTCAAATGCAATTTATCTTTTAGGTCAAAAAGATCATAGGGATGCAGAAAATGGGCGTGTGTTTGTTTATTTATTTAGTTTTTTTTATAAATATTTCCAGTGAAAATTTTGTTGTATTTATTTTTTTCGTCACAATAATTTTCCTAAATGAGGCGGGTGAAAAAACTATACCTATTTATTTTTCCTTCTAATGAACGAAATGTAGGCCTATTTAAAAAAAAAATTATATATTTCCGGCATCTGAGGCCCTTTTTCCTTTTAATAAATCCCTCCGCCCCCCCCCCATCTCTTTTTGATTTTTTTTTTTTATTGAGGGGGATATTATGATTAGATGAAACTGAATTATTGATGAGATAAATGAATGCATTATTTGGATGCAAAACTTCTCCCCGGGGATTTCGTATTGTAGAATATCTAGCAAACAACCTACCGGTGCCCTAACTCACCCTTCCCCTAATCGAGCCATTTGAATGTAGGTACCAACATCGTTACATTAATTAACAGTTAATTATGGGGAGCAACAAGTTGGAATGCTCCATCGATAATGACACGATTAAGTTTCCAATAGACTCCCCATTAATTGGCAAAAACAAGAGCATTCCTCAGAATGAATGAAAGGCGGATTTACAATCCTTCCAAGGGGAATTAAATATCCATTCAATCAATACATAATTGCCATTTGGTTTTTTCCCCCTCTTTTCCTCCATACCTTTTGAATTATTGAAAACATTTTATCAAAAATTTAAAAACATGATATCAATTTTATCTAAAAATAGATGCATGTGAACTTACAGACTTGACGATCCCCAATTTGAGCAAAAGACCATGCTTACCTGAAACAAAAAAAAAAAAAATATGTTAGTATTTTATAGAAATATGTTTTCGAATCGATTTCATTTATAAGCATTGTAATTTAATGGTAATGTTCGTACGACTCGTGTTATTGTTGTAAACTTGATTGCTGACATGCACGAATTTGGAAAAAGTTCGATCCTAAAAAGGAGATTTATGAAGCAGATTCCCTTGTTTCAACATATCTTCGGTACAAAATTAAAGTAACGAATGTGGTTGGATATCTCTACTATTACATATTCGTTACTTTAACATGGCGCCGACGATTATATGAAATCTTAAAAATGTGAAGAAATTTAAGTTTCGCGATCGCATTTTTTATTTAAAGTTGAAAAGCAATGATCGGGAAAAGCTACTTTTAAAACAACACTTCCGACGGCTAAGCATTCCGGTTGCCTATGCTCAGGGCTCCACTCTCCAGCACAACAGGCACTTATAGCGCTGACTCTACGGTATATTATATTTGGGGACCCAAGTATTTTTCCTGGAGTCTCCATAACGTCCTAAGGCTACAAAATTTCATTTCGAAATTGAAATGGGAAGTTGGTTATTCAGACGTGTGACAGACGGGCACTCGGTAAGATATTTATTTTCTTTTAAGCCGATTCAATACATAAGGATATATGAATTTTATTAAAAAATAAAAATAAAATACATTACTGTATAAGGCATATAATAATCACTAAAGAATTGAACTTTATATTTTAGGCAGACTAAGGGAAAATCAACAATAAAGGGGAGGATAGAGTATTTGTCTTTAGTCGTGGTTGTATGTAATTTTGGGAACGGTTTTCTCGACCTGCCTCTTAGTGGAGGTGAGATCTCCCACTTTCCATGAGAGAATGAATATATCATATGAGAAATATTTATTGGCTAGTATCAATTAAAAAATCCCTATAGGAATGTCACTGTCTGATTTGCGGTGAAATTTCGCCGGTTTTCCGGTCCTCTCTTTCTCTCTCTGTGATTCACCCGAATTCATTTCTCTGGTTCTGATTCACCCGAATTCACCTGGGCTTTGCCCCTGGTGATTCACTTCTCGCCCTTGCCTCTTCTCTCCTTTGTTTCAATTAATATTATTATTTATTTTCTGAATATTAATTCAATATTTGCTTTTGTTCTTTGGTCATGGATTATTTTCTAATCAAATTATTCAACTAACAAGAAACTTTTATGATTTTAAACAAAAACAATCAGCAATGTCAATAGATCTGATAGAATGTTTTTATAGCGAGATAGTTTTTTTTTTCTTTTAACTTTATTAAAAAATAATATTTAGTGAATTTATATATTTGTTAGTATTGGTTTAGTTTTTTGAAAAAGCAAGTAACTGACGCAATGAATAATCTTAAAAGGTCGGAAAAGAAAGTCAATTGTTTGATTTGTTGTCAAAAATACTTTCATTTTATTTTCTTTTATTTATAGCAAGTACCAGTTATCACCGAAATTTTATTAAATTCTTTAAAAGAGCGCAATAATTATGGATCAAATTGTTTTGTATGGAGATATTTAAGTATTTATGAGAAATTAAAAACACTAAGTCATAAGTTTTAAAATTAAAATTTTTAATATTTAATACGTATTTTCAAACACTAGTGTCATGGTCATCTTCAGAAGTGATTTCACCCTGACCTAGTGTTTTTAATTTCATAAAGATAATGTTCTAACTAAAGGTTAATAGTTTAAATCTAAGGTAATTGTATACTAATAAATATTTGATTTACAAAAAAAAAAAAAGAATTATGCAAATTTCCTTTTTTGTTTAATCTTATAAAAAACTAAATTTATTAAGGATGTTTTTTAATTTATATAGGGTCTATCAAAAAGATCAATACATCTAAAATTTTACAAAATTTAAAAGAAACGACTTGAAAGTGTAAAAAAAAACAAAACAAACTTAAGTTGGTCATCTACTAGAAAAGTTTGAGTAAAAATTGTTTAAATTGAAAAATTGAAAAATTAAAAAACACTAGATTGTAGGTTTTAAAAATTTATTAAAAATTAACATTTTTAACACTTAATGCGCATTTCGACACTCACTTGTCAGTGTCAAAAATGATTTTACAAGTTTACAAGCTGAACAATTTTTAATAAATCTTAGTATTTGTTAATTTCTTAATTTTTCTAATTATATAATGATTCAGCTAGAGTCTATGATTGATAGTTTAAATTTAAAAATTGTTTACTAAAAATGACTACCTATTTGAATGCAAAAGGTTTAATCTTTTTCAAAGATTTGAGATATTTTTCCAAAGAAATTTTTTTTTGTCAAAAGAAACCAATTATTGCTAAATAACGATGTCACTCGTCTCTTTATTTATTTACGTAATAGATATATCAAAAAAGGGAGACAGAATGAAGCAAGGGGGCAAATTTATCTTATCGGTCCTGGAGGGATTCTTGAGGAGAATGAGAAATTTATAGACTCAGTAAAAGTTAGAGAGAGAGAAAGAGAAGAAGGCTCCTGGGGAGAACTTGGTAATACGAGGTGTAGTGACATCGAGGGGGTGTGAGAAGATTCGTAATCCGCGGAAACAACGGGGCAATTAATACTCTGAGATGTTCACCTCTCTAAAATGAGATGAGATGAGAGAAAAAGAAAACTAATTATCAACTGTCACAAAGTGTTTGAGAAGAGCGAGTGTAAAAATAAATATTTAAAAAATATTTCACTTATTTGTTGAATTCAATGAGAATTTATTTTTATTTATTTATTTAAGGTCTTTTTCGACATCTGAGGCCATTTAGACTCCCATCCGTATTTATTTCAATTGATTGCTATCCAATTCAATTGAAATAAATTTTGTCGCCTGCGACGGGATCCGAACTTTTGACCTTAGGCACCAGAAGCTAATACTCTTACTCTGAGCCGGAGGTCAAGGGCAAGGATTTATTAATTTTTAAAAAATCATTGCTTTTTATGGTCTTTTTCGGAATCTGAGGCATGAAAAAATATTTATATTTTGTCACCATGGCAACCATTTCTCCTATCTTTCTTAAGAAGTACAAGAGTAAAGCGTGCTTCAAACAATTTTGAAGATAAAATTAAAATAAATATTTAAAAAATTTGTGTTCTTTGTGAGTCATTTTTTCCCCCAAAATTATTTTTAATAATTAAAATTTATAAATTAACTATTTTTACTTTCTCTTAGCCTATATATGAAATATATAGGAGAGAAAGTATTGCGATCATGTCAAAAATTCGATGTCGAGATTTTGATGGATATACATGTTTTGAGGTCCCCTGAGTCCAAAAAAGTGGGTCCCGCAAATTGGTCTGTGTGTGTGTGTGTGTGTATGTGTGTGTGTGTGTGTGTCTGTATGTGTGGACAGATTTTTAGCATGAAGGAATTGAGCTACCGGATTGAAATTTTATATTTAACTTAGGTACCTTCCCACACGCTCAAAATAAGCTTTTGAACAAAATCGGCCAAAAAGTACTAGTACTTTACTGATGTACTTTTTCAGTTTTTTTCGATTTTCTCAAAATTCCCTCCAAGGATTTTTTTTAAAATTTATAAATTAACTATTTTTTAGATGCTCTTTAAAATGTATATTCTCATTTTGCCGTTGAAATCTTCTGAAGACCACTTTACTCTTGTTCTTCATAGGAAAGATAGAAACGGTTGCCATGGTAACGGAATTTAAATCTTTTTCTTTTTATTAGATTAAAAATCAATTATTATTTAAATTCCCATTTTTTTTATTTTAATTCTGTCTTTGATTGTTTCCGGGAAAACATATATCACTCTCTCTCTCACTTGCAAACATTATCGCCTGTCTCTCCGCCTTCTCTCATAGGCCTAATGTTAATTTCCTATAGGGATTTGTATGTTAATTTCGATTCAAAAGGGGGTCCCCTTTGGAACTTTTTAGGCATTTAAAATTTTTTTTCCAATTCTTATGAAATTTTGTATTTATTTACGATTCTATATTGTGTATAAAATGTCCAAATATGAGATTAAAATTTTGAAAAATAACCATAGTTTATTTCAAGCAGTCAACATTTAAAATGCAAGTTTGAAACTAAGGTGCTATCGGAAACTAAATATATCTCGACACAAAAAATCTGGTGTGACCAGCACGGTGCGCAACTTTCTCTTACCGAAGGGTAAGAGAAAGTTGCGCCCGTGCTGGTCACACCAGATTTTTTTACTTTCTCTTACCTATGTATATATGTAATATATATATAGAGAGAAAGTATTGGATTCATGTCAAAAATTCGATGTCGAGATTTTGATTGATCTTCACGTTTTGAGGTCCCCTGAATCCAAAAAGTGGTTTTCGCGACATGGTCTGTCTGTGTGTGTGTGTGTCTGTGTGTCTGTCTGTGTGTGTGTCTGTGAACAAAATATCTCAAGAACGAAAAGAGCTAGGAGGTTGGAATTTTATATTTAAGTTAGGCACCCCCATGGGACGTGACACGAAGCTTTTGAACAAAATCGACCAAAAGTACTAGTACTTTACTGATGCACTTTTTCAGTTTTTTTCGATTTCCTCAAAATTTGCTCCAACGATTTTTTTTTAAATTCATATATCAACTATTTTTTAGTTGCTCTTTAAAATGTATATTCTCATTTTGTGATTGAAATCTTCTGAAGACCACTTTACTCTTGTTCTCCATAGAAAAGATAGGAGAAATGGTTGCCATGGTAACAAAATATAAACATTTTTCCATACTTATAAATTTTACATCTTGAAAATCGAATGTACCATACTGTCGGAAACTAAATATATTTCGACACGAAAAATCTGGTGTGACAAGCACAGTACACAACTTTCGATTACCGAAGGTAAGAGAAAGTTGTGTGCTGTGCGCCAGTCACACCAGATTTTTTTAAATTAAAGCTATTTAAAATATCTACAACTTATAGAAGCCCTTTTTTTGATTTTCAAAATTTTTTTTTTTTTTTTTTAGATTAATCGCATTAAATAAAAGATATTTTAAAAAAAGGAGCTCTATAAGTTGTAGATAGCCCACGGGGCGTGGTGTAGAGGTTAGCGTGCTAACCTCATATACCAAACGTCGCGGGTTCGGACCCCAGGCAGTCCGATGATTTTATTTAAGCCATCTGGATACCAGATGGCTTAAATAAAATGCCTGGACCCCTATATATATAAATTCATAAATAACGGATATCGTAAATGTCTTATATGGCCTGAGCTGCCGAAAAGACAGTGTGAATGTGTGTGTGAGTGTGAGTGTGAATGAGAAAAAAGTGTGAATGTTTTTAAAGAAAAAAAAAAAAAAAACAAGTTGTAGATAATTAAATTAGTAATCATTGTGTTAAAAAATAATTAATTTTTTGCCTTTAATTAATTAGCTGGAAAGTCTAGAATGAAATGCAATTTGTCCCTTGTTTTCCTATGGGGAACACTAACGCCATCTCTTGCCGCCTAGAGGAACTCGGTAGTCAAAAGCTTTCTAACGACTTTTCGAGACGCGCACCTTAAATATCAAATTTCAACCACAGAGCCCTTTAATCTCTTGCTTAAAATTGATGACACACAGACAGATAATTTTTTGGGACCCGCATTTTTGAACACAGAGATCTCTTCTATCGAATTTTTTGACATGAATGTAATACTTTCTCTTCATATATTAATACATTTAGGTAGAGAAAGTAATAAAGGAACTAGTCGGATGAGTGAGGCATTTGGTCGCACCTGCACACGTCACTGATAAACATTTTATTTAAAACTCGGCTTTTTCCTTGTTCACTATTTATTTACACCTTCGAATTTTTTATTTCGGAATTTCCTCTTTACAAAGTTTTATAAAAAAAAATATATAAAAAAATATTTTAATATAAATTTCGTTCTCCAACCATATATAAAATTAATAGCTTTATGGTAATTTATTCTATACAATTTGCCAATATGGCAAATACTAAAATTGGTTATTATACTCATAACCGTTGAGCTTATCTAATAGCGTGTAATGGGATAGTAAAAGCCGATAAAGTCCTTTTACTTTAAAAAAAAATCACCCTTAAAAACAAATGCACTTTTAAAGCTTCCACGGCTATTTCCTTGTATAAATAAAAGATTAAATGGCTTTAATTAGAATTTACATTTTAACGTTTCGGTTGCTTAAAGAGTAAACCATCTTCCTATAAAACTTGGAAGTAAGAAGAAGGAAGACGTCACGATCGATTATTATTAAATCAAACAGGTTGAGGATCCGATTAGCCGAACGGATTAAGCCAATAGACTTTAAATTGCTTGTTAAAGGCACTAAAAAAAATACTTAACACTATAATTGATGATTCATTTGAAAGAAAGTGCCGAAAGGGAAACAAACTATCTTGTACTCTCAGTTACCTTACTACTTTATTATACGAAATGTTCAAAAGGATTGCTTATTTAGGCCTACCAATAAATAAAACGCAATTTCATACAAGGAAGGAAGCAGGAGCAGCCAAAAATTGAAGCCTCCGATTGTATTACAATTAATGAGACGTTTCGAGAAAACTTAATTTTCTCATCATCAGTCTTTCAAATTGTATCTGTCCCGGAGTTGTTAAAAGGGTTAAAGGTTAACAACTCCGGGACAGATTCAATTTGAAAGACTGATGATGGGAAAATTAAGTTTTCTCGAAACGTCTCATTATAATTGTAATAAAATCGTATTATAATTATATAAATTCTCTTATCTCTATAAATATGTTAATATATAGAGAGAGAAAGTATTGGATTCATGTCAAAAATTCGATGTCGAGATTTTGATGGATATACACGTTTTGAGGTCCCCTGAATCCAAACAAGTGGTTTTCGCGAGATGGTTTCTCTCTGTGTGTGTGTGTGTGGGTGGGGGTGTGTGTCTGTGAACAAAATATCTCAAGAACGAAAAGAGCTAGGAGGTTGAAATTTTATATTTAAGTTAGGCACCCCCATGGGACGCGACACGAAGCTTTTGAACAAAATCGACCAAAGAGTACTAGTACTTTACTGATGTGCTTTTTCAGTTTTTTTCGATTTTCTCAAAATTCGCTCCAACGATTTTTTTTTTTAATTCAAAAATCAATTATTTTTTAGATTCTCTTTAAAATGTATATTCTCATTTTGTCATTGAAATCTTCTGAAGACCACTTTACTCTTGTACTCCATAGAAAAGATGGTAACAAAATATAAATATTTTCCCATACTTATAAATTTTACATCTTGAATTCAATTGTACCCTACTGTCGGAAACTAAATACATGTCGACACAAAAATCTGGTGTGACAAGCACAGAACACAACTTTCGATTACCGAAGGTAAGAGAAAGTTGTGTGCTGTGCGCCAGTGACAACAGATTTTTTTTATTAATAATTTAATTTTGGCTTGTGGGCACATCCACTCACTTCCTGAATACGCCACAGGTTTATTTTTAATGTTACATTCTGATGATCTTATGATATTATATAATTTTTTTTTTTTTTTATATATAAAATATAAAATTCTCGTATGAAAAGATTCCTCTGTATTTATTTAAAAAGCTTAGAATATTTCGTCTTTAGTCTCGCTTCCGTCTGATGTTCAATGGAGACCACCCAAGAAAATTTACTTGTTGACCTTTTTTTTCCTTCACAAGCTCAATGTCACCGGAGATTTCCCCCACTCCCTCAATCAGCAAGTGTTTATTATTAATCGAGAGAGTTAATTTCGGAGAGAGAGAGGTGCTCGGAACAAACACTCAGGTACCGGGTGTCCCTCTGGAACTTGCTTGGCAGGAGACAGGAATATACACGATTCGTTGTGTCTTGTGAATATTCATCAGCCGCTGCCACCGTGTCGGGAATTTGTCTTTGTGTGTGTGTGTGTGTGTGTGTGTGTGTGTGTGTGCGCACGCGAGCAAGAACAATAGAACAGATAGATTTTCTCTCCCACTGGCAAATTATCTTAATTTTATAAAAGATAAATAAATAATTTGATATTACAAATTTTTCCTTCAACAAGAGCAACTTTGGTCTTTTTGCCTTTCAAAAATGAATTTATTTTAATCTTTTTTGGTTAACTTGATCCTTGGAGATGTTCTGAGCAAGAACAATTCATTTGAATTTTATTTTTTGTTTATTTTTTTATAAAGTTCCGGTATAACGAAGCTGGAGCTTTGATAAAATTGAAAAAACTAAAAAAGTACATCAGTAAAGTATTAGTGATCGAATTTCCCCAAGAAATCGTTTCGCGAACTGTTGTGCTTACAAACAAATAAACGATCCGGTACATTGCTTGTTTAATAGTATAAGATAAGGTAATTGTGTTTAGATGGATATTTATGGGCAAGGAGCAGCCAATAAAGTATGCAGATTCCAATCACCGGAGGCGTTTCGGTTCCTTTAATTTAATAACCATCATCAGGTCTTGCTAGAAATATATATATAACTAGACGCAAAGCCCCGCCTTCGGCGGGGCTTTACACTAGCCGGGGGCTGCGCCCCTGGACCCCCCTTGCTCGCCTTCATTGAAAATTGTGGATTTCTATAAAACATTTACATATATACATACCGGTACATACATTTTCCCTTTTCATTTTTATAATATAGAGATTATTTTAACGGTTAATTATTCATGAACTTAAAATTTTTTGTGAATCATATCCTTTCCAGGACTCTCCCGGTACACAGACAAAAAATTTAAGCCGATATTTTAGAATTCAAAATGTAAATAAATAAAAAATCGTAAACATGGGAAAATATTTATATTTTGTTACCATGGCAACCCTTTCTCCTAATTTTACTTTCTCTTACCTTTATATATATGTTAATATATATAGAGAGAGAAAGTATTGGATTCATGTCAAAAATTCGATGTCGAGATTTTGATGGATCTTCACGTTTTGAGGTCCCCTGAATCCAAAAAAGTGGTTTTCGCGACATGGTCTGTCTGTCTGTGTGTGTGTGTGTGTGTGTGTGTGTGTGTGTGTGTGTGTGTGTGTGTGTCTGTGTTCAATTTTAAGCATGAAGGAATTGAGCTAGGAGGTTGAAATTTTATATTTAAGTTAAATACCCCCCGGGACCGGAAAAATAAGCTTTTAATCAAAATCGGCCAAAGAGTACTAGTACTTTACTGATGTACTTTTTCAGTTTTTTTCGATTTTCTCAAAATTCGCTCTAACGATTTTGATTAAAATTCAAAAATCAATTATTTTTTAGATGCTCTTTCAAATGTATATTCTCGTTTTGCCCTCAAAATTGTTTGAAGCACACTTTACTCTTGTGCTTCATAGGAAAGATAGGAGAAATGGTTGCCATGGTAACAAAATATAAATATTTTCCCATGTTTATAATTTTAACATCTTAAATTTAGCACCTCGGGTCTGGCGTAGTAGGTAGCGTGCCTACCTCCTATACCAAACGTCGCGGGTTCGGACCCAGGCAGTCCGATGATTTTATTTAAGCCATTTGGATACCAGATGGCTTAAATAGAAATGCCTGAACACCAAATTGATATATTAATTACAACGGTTATCGTCAAAGTCTTAAATGGCCTAAGTTGCCGAAAAGACTGAGTGAATGTGTGTGTGAGTGTGAGCGTGAATGAGAAAAAAGTGTGAATGTTTTTCTTAAAAAAAAAAACATCTTAAATTTCTAATATATTGGCGGAAACTAAATATATGTCGACACAAAAAATCTGGTGTGACAAGCACAGAACACAACTTTCGAATACCGAAGGTAAGAGAAAGTTGTGTGCTGTGCGCCAGTCACACCAGATTTTTTTCTTATTTTACCGGTTAATTACTCATTAACTTATTGTTATTTGTGAATTAAAACCTGTCCGGGATTCTCACAAACATACACAAAAAATTTCATCAAAATTGGTTCAGTCGTTTAGGAGGAGTTCAGTCACATACACACGTACAAAAGAATTTTATATATAAAGATAATAATATAATATATATAACATTAACATTGTATTGTATATATACAACAATCAATTATAAAAAATTATAAAAAAAAATATATAACACTTTTTAACACACTACTTTTTTAAATAATTTATTATAATTGATTGTTGTATATACTGGTGTGACAAGCATTCATATGTTAATATTATATGTATATTTCTACTAAGGACTGAAGGGGTTCTTAAATAAAAAGAACCGAAACGCCTCAGGTGATTGGAACCTGCATTCAGAGTCCTTTTATTGGCTGCTTCTGCCTATAATTATCCATCATACATCTCAAAGACATTACTCTGAACAAATTGGGTTTGGACATTGACATAATACATTTTTGAAGTTAAATTTCTTTCTACTTGAATACATATAAAAAGCGAAGGCAGATATTTATTAATTCGTTTATTAAGCACTTCAAGCCGACGTTTCGGTCGGATTTGCGCCCATCCTCAGGGCTGAAGTGTGTAAATGAAACTCCTCAAAAGTCGATTAAAAAAATCTGGTGTGACTGGTCGCATAGTAAACAACTTTCTCTTACCCTTCGGCAAGAGAAAGTTGTGTTCTGTGCTTGTCACACCAGATTTTTTGTGTCGACATATATTTAGTTTTCCACCGATATATTAGAATTCAAGATGTAAAATTTATAAGTATGGGAAAATATTTATATTTTGTTACCATGGCAACCATTTCTCCTATCTTCTCTATGAAGTACAAGAGTAAAGTGGTCTTCAGGAGATTTCAAAGTTTTTGCCTTTCGGCATCTCAGGAAATATAGGCTTCAAACATAAGTAGTAAACGACAGTAAAGCAAGTTAAATTGTTCCTCTGAAAGTTACGAAAAACTACGTCACTCGTATTACATCACTAAGAAAAAGGAGGATGTCAAAGCGACTAGACTCGATACATTTTTATCTCGAAAAGCAGTTAATTTATCAAAAACTCAATAGATGATCCTTATTTGATCGATTCCTATCATGACACAATGTCATAATTAATTGAAATAAATATGAACAGAATCTAAATGGCAGAAAAATCGCCAAGATAAAAATATCTTTAATTTAGTTGCAATGAAAGGGCTGAGTAGATCACTAGAGAGAAAAAAAAAGAAGACGAGAAGCGACACGAGGAGGAGCTGATTTCGAATTCTATCAAATCCCTGAACAAATGGCGGCACGTTTCCAAATGACTCGAGTTCTTTGCACCCAGATTCTTCTTTTCTTATTCTCCCTCCTCATTGTGCTGTCTGATCACAGAACCAACTCATCTTTATCCATCTGCCTAGGAAGCTAGCGATTGTTCTCAAAGGGCTTTTATATTCCCGTTAGCCAGTCAAGAAACACAGGTAAAATTTTAATCATAAAAGGGATGAGGCGACTCAGAGATGAATCGATATTTGTTGCCTTTGTTTGTTTCTTATTCAAAATATTAAAATAATAATAATAAATATTTTATTAATTAAATATTAAAATAATTTGAAGAGTTTTTTTATTACAAATAAAAAATTAAAGATTTAATAAATTTCTTGTTTAAAATTTGATCGAATCTATTAACTTCCTTCTCCTTAGGAGAGCTTTGAAGTATATAGATCGATTTATATAGCAGAACTAACAGAGACATCAACACTTTTATTAATAGCTTAGAAAATAAATATTCTTTATCAACTATTTCTTCATTAAAAAATAAATAAAATATAAAATAGCTTCGCCTAAGGACTGGCAACCCACCAAGCACAAAGCAAAGATCACACAAACTAATAAAGGTTTTGAGATATATTCTATAACAATGCTTCTTAAACTTTTTGAAGTTGCGGCCCCCTTGGAACCCAAGTGAATATCTCACGGCCCCCCTATTTTTTTTCTTTTTTCATTCAGATTAGTTAAAAAAACTATTTATAATTTTGAATTAGCAAATATATTATCATTTCAAATGTCGGGGTGCTTTTCCAAGCTAGAAATAATATTTAAAAAATAATTTCGCAGATAGGCAACTAAGTTAGGGCCGGTTGCTTCATCCTGGGTGAGTTTGTTAGCCCCGGGCTAAATGGCTTTTTTTTGTAATGCAGAAACCCTCTTCCGGAGGAACAAATCATGTTCTGTTTGTGAAGTTTGCAACTCCATTAAGGCATCTTATAAAAATTATTAAAAATAAAAATTGATATTATCACCCATAATTTAAATAAATATTATTAATATACATTTAAATATAAGAATTTAATTTTTTTTTGCTAAAATTTGAAAATTTTCAAAAAAAATTAACAAGATTTATTAGTTTTCACATAACAATTAGTCAATTGTTCCAATCTTCACAACTATTTTGACAAATTGCCAGCTGTGTGGCTCAAATAAAGATAATTTCAAAAAGAAATATACCTTTTATTTTCACCTAACAAGAAGTAATATCAACTGAAAACATTCATATAAATATTTAATATCAATTTGCATTCAATTTGAAAACAAATAGTTTTATTAACAAGACATGTGCAATGCCTTAGATGAAGTTAGGAGAATATTCAACAACTTGCAATATATCCTGGATATACGAGTATAATCCTGATTGACATAAAATGAATAATAACAAAAAAACGGTAGATTCCAGATTGCATTTATATTATTTTTTACATTTATATTGATGAAGTTAGGATGCTTGAGTTCATAATACATGTTCGTACGTGTCAACCCAGGGCTAAATCTTAGCCCCACCTTTGGGCCTGGGCTAACTTTAGCCCGGACCTTGGCTCCAATTCCCCATATATCTATATGAAATTACTCAAAAGTGAGGTTAACTCAGGGCTAAATATGGCGCCGAGATCTGATGCAAGCGGGCCCTAGCCTATAACATATTTTATAAAATATACAACATTTCATCATTTTATTGATAAAATAAGTAGAATATAAGGTAAAATAACAAATATATGTACTTCTAGAATACTTCTTTTAGCAATAAAATGATGAAATATCGTATATTTTACTATAAAAATAAAACTGAAGTGGGTTTCTGCACTACAAAAAAAGTCGGGGCTAACAAGCTCACCCAGGATGAAGCAACCGGCCCTTAGTGAAATAACGAAATACTTTATCAGACTTTGATAGTAAAAAAAAAAAGTAAAATAGGGTTAACAAAAAGATTATTATACCTATTAATTATCAAAACTTTTTTTTTTTTTTTTTTTTTTAAATAATTATTTTAAATTTTAAAACCATTAATAATTGCAAAGTAATTATTATATTTGTTTAGTCGAGTGGTTTAAGAAAAACAATTGCAGGTTTATATACAATTCAGGAACTGTTAACGTGCAATTAAAATGATGACAAAAAAATAATAAACATTTGAGGAGTTAACGATTTATACCTGGTATAAATCGTTTATTTTCGTGTTTGTTAAGTTACGTAAGCAATTAGGTTTAAAAAAAAAATATTTTCGGCATCCTAAACCAAATCAAATTTGAATAAATTTTATTCCTCGGGTGGTAAACAAATCAGGGACTCAAATCAAGAAGCAAGAAATTAAAATCAAATAAGATTTATTAGACAAGATAATCGATTACAAAAATACAAAAACTTCTGTCTTAGGCCCCGAGCGTTCTTTCTTTCTGGACTAATTTCTCTGCTATATCTCTAATAAGCTTGAGCTTTATTAAGCTTAATAAACGGAAAGAAAAAATACAAAAAAAAATTAATATTATAGTCTGGATTTCAAGTTGACAATTAATTTATTTAATTTCTAATTGTACTATTTGTCCGCAAAACTTTCTGACTTAGCGGTTTCTTATGCCTCGTTTAGGCCGGGTGTTTCGAAAGCAAGTCTTATAATAGAGTTGTTAATGCCCTGAGATGGATTAGAAAGTAGGATTCAAATCCTAGACAAGTTTACAGAAATGGTCCTTAGAAATATTCGACGATTTTTTAAATGGAATTACTTTGGTTTTAAATCTTTCTTTAAATACCTTCAAAGTCAGCTAAGAAAAAATATAATTAAAGAATAAAGCTTAAAATTCCTTCATTCCTAAGCTTCTGGTTAAGATAATTTTACTATCTTTTATGTACTATCTATTACAATAGTATTGAGGTAGAGCTTTAGTGTGCGTGTGTCATTTGGGCTGCCTAACTACCTGGCTTTAGTCTCAATACTATTGCAATAGATGGTATATAGGTATATATTTATAGAAAAACAAGTATTGCGATGGTGATAAAAATTCGATATCGAGACTTTGATGGAAATATTCGTTTTAAAGGTCACCGATTACAAAAAAGTGGGTTCTGCAAAATGATCTGTCTTATGTGTGAACAAAAAGAGCTACAGTATAAACATGAACCATTTAAAAAAAAAGTAAAAATCTCTTAACTGATCAATTAATATGTTTTGATTTTTCGATTTCATCAAAATTTGCTCTAACGATTCGATTAAAATTCATAAATCAATTATTATTTTTTTAGATTAAACTTTCAAAATTGTTTAAAGCACGCTCTACTCTTGCATTTTATTTGAAAGAGAGAAGAAATAGATGGAATAAATAATTGTTTTTGTATATACAATTGGAAACTAAATTTATGTCGAGGCAAAAAATCTGGTGTGGTAGCATATTACCCAAATTTCCATTAGAGATGTTAAGAGAAAATTGCATGCTGATCCTAGCCGAAAAGAAGAGCGAAAGTCACTAAGTTCTCTGATGTCAAGCAAGCTAATATAGTGTTGAATCTCGGATAGGTGGCCCCGAAGAACAAGACTATTTAACGTAATCAGAAAGTAATCGAATATAGCTATCTATTAATATAGGCCTACTAGTATATATGCACCCTGTTACGCATTAGTGTGTCAAGCGTCAGCTACCGAGTTTTGAGAAAATTAACATTAAAGTTTTTTGTTTTCATTGGATTATATATAATTTTTTTTTAGAAAATATTTCATAAAAAAATATTATTAATTATAGCATTTGAAAAAATATTCCGTGCTTAACTCAATTTTTAATTTTTTTTGGTGCTTGACACACTATTGCATAAGAGGGTCCATATAATAGCTAAATGATCATTGAAGCCAAAAAATGTAAAAATGGGAAAAATGCTTATGGGAAAAAGTGAAAAATTTCAGTCTAACAAATTAAAAAAATTTGTCGAGTAATTATAAAATTTAAAATGTAAATGAAATATTATATTTAAAGTAAGAAGGAGAAAAAGTTGAGCGTTTAATTTATTCTCGATGTTATCAGTTGCACTATTTAACCATTTCTGGGGAAGAGACGTTTGTTGTTTGTGTTCCGAATAATTAATTTTATTTATGAATTTCACTTTCTTATTCTTCTTGTTAACCGGAGGAAGTGAGCTTGTGGAAACCTTCACACTTGCTTGCTGGCTTCTCGGTTCGTTTCATACACTTCCACTTCTCACCCCGAAATAAGAAAAAAAAAAACATTAACTGACTCACTTATTTTCTATGAAAACAAATTTTAGTGTTGAAGCGAATGGTGTATTCATTTATTTTTACTTTATCTTACGTGTATATATGTTAATATATAGAGAGAGAAAGTATTGGATTCATGTCCAAAATTCGATGTCGAGATTTTGATGGAAATACACGTTTTGAGGTCCCCTGAGTCCAAATAAGTGGTTTTCCGCATGTGTACAAAATATCTCGAGAACGAAAAGAGGAGGTTGAAATTTTATATTTAAGTTAAGCATCCGCCCAAGGGGTGAAAATAAGCTTTTGAACACAATCGCTTAAAAAGTACTAGTACTTTACTGATGTACTTTTTCAGTTTTTTTTTCGATTTTCTCAAAATTTGCGCCAACTATTTTGATCAAAATTCAAAAATCAATTATTTTTTAGATGCTCTTTAAAATATATATTCTCAGTTGGCTCTTGAAATCTTTTGAAGCACACTTTACTCTTGTATTTCATAGACGCCAGATTTTTTTAAATAAATGTTAGTGCTAATTCATATATTCATAAAAAACATCTCTAATTATTTGTCTCGAACTTTTTTTTTTTTTTTTTTGAATGAATGTATAAGATTCCAAGACCTATGTTAAAGATTGTCACATGCAAATCGGAAGAAAAAAGGAAAAAATAAATAGTAGGGAGAAAAATCTCAACTTGGATATCTAAGAATATTTTAGTAAAAATAGACTTTCTGAGGTTTTTGTAGAATTTAATCTTTATTTTGTGAAGCCTTCCACACCCCTCCAGGACATTTAGATTGGCAAAATTTATTTTAGAGTCCTTGCTTTTCAAAACGACTTAATTCAGTATCTACAAAAAAATGAAGAAAATTCTCTGTGTGTGTGTGTGTGTTATTTGAATAGACTCTTAGTTGAGTGATGTTATGATATGATTAGTGTAGAAGGCCGGTGACTCAGCCGGGCTGTGAACTCAGGACCCCGAGACCCAGGGACCCAGAGCAGAGACCCTGTGGGGAGGGCTGGGAAAGTTCCCAGGTTCCTCGACGGACCTTGAAGAAGTCTTCTTCTTCACGGCACCCACGTGCCATCCTCTGTTACGCAACTCCGGGCCTAAAGGCCTAAATGAAGGAAACCGGACGTTCCATTCAGTTGAGATTTCGGCACTTCTTTTCCTGCACCCACACTCATACATTCACACGGACACCAATTGCTTCTGATGTCTGTAATTTATTTATCTAATTATATAATAGACCAATAGAAACAAATAAATAATTCGGACAGAGAGATATTTTAAAATTTTTGACCGCTCTGGACTCTCTTTCTCAATCGAATATTCGGATGAGTTACGAAAGTTTCAAGAAAAAAATAAAACACTAATAGAAATAATTTATGATTAATTTAAGGCAACAAATTTGGATAATGGAATAGTAAAATCTAAATGGAGAAACAAAAAAAAAAAAAAAAACGAAGCGGAGGTTGAAAGTGAAGAATCTAAAGTAGGCGAAGAAAAAATTTTAATCTTATTAAAATTTAATATGGGCCTATAATTTCATGAAGAATTCTCCCTTTATTCGTAAAAAAAGGACTATCAAAGAAAATTTGCCTTTGAAAACGAAACGCCTAAAAAATAGTCAACCAGCAATACAACTTTGCTCGCCATATTAAGCGCACGACCAAAGCAAAAGACCTATGAGGTTGAAATTTTATATTTAAGTAAGATACCCCCATAGGGACTTGACACGAAGCTTTTGAACAAAATCGGCCAAAGAGTACTAGTACTTTGCTGATGTACTTTTTCAATTTTCTCAAAATTTGCTCCAACGATTTTTATTAAAATTCAAAAATGAATTATTTTTTAGATGCTCTTTAAAATGTATATTCTCATTTTGTTATTGATATCTTTTGAAGCACACTTTACTCTTGTACTTCATAAGAAAGATAGGAGAAATGGTTGCCATGGTAACAAAATATATTTTCCTCTTACTGAAGGTTATGTGCTGTGCGACCAGTCACACCTGATTTTTAAGCAAGAATTCGAATTTTTGAAAAATCAATTTATTCAAGATAAAATACTTGATTTTGAATATTAACAAATTCCCTAAAAACAGGATGGATTATTTATTATCTTCACAAGTATGCAGATGGATGTCCGGTAAGAGGTTGTTTCAAGGTCGAGAGCACCTCGGGTAAATAGCCGACGACATGTTAATTCAATTCAATTCAGTGCTGCTGATATTATATAAGCAACAAACACACGGACACACACCAGGTTAAAGATAATCACCTGAAGGGCTTTTATTAAATTCACCAGGAAGCAAACTGAGGGCGTCTTAATTTAGATTCGACCCAGGCCCATTCATCTTTGTCTGGATATCCGGTTGTCTTATAAAAAAAAGCAAATTTTTTAATCGTCTATTAAATTTCGAGAAATAAATTTGAAGTATTTTGTTGGCATACAGTATTTATTGTCGTAAAATTGGAAATATATTGATATATATATATATATTATAGAATTCGTTCCATTTTTAGGATTTAAAGTTTTTCACAGGAAACTCGGATGGGTGGCCCCGAGAAACTATTGTGTTGATCGTCCTCTGGTAGCCATATCAGTAGTAAATTTAAAATATTTCTCTTCAATAAATAGTGATACGTTGTGGTTACTCTGAGGAGAGGTGGGAGAGATGAGGTGCGTTGTCGTTTCCTTCCTCAGAACAAGGCAACTCAAATTTTTGTCATGGGGTGGATTTGAACTCAAGATTATCAGCTTAACCGCTTTATTCCCTCGGCCAATCTCCTAGCAAAAAAATATATATAGAGAGAATTAAAGTCCAAAATGGCCCCTGCCCGCGAATAAAGGAAATTAAAAAAAAAGTCTGTTGTGACAAACAGCACGCAACTTTTCCCTTCAGTAATCAAAAGTATGATGTCACACCAGATTTTTTTATGTCGAATTATATTTAGTTTCGGATAGTATATCAACTTAGAAACCGAATCCAAATATTTATATTTTGTTCCTAAGGCAATCATTTTACTATCTTTCATATGAAGTACAAGAGTAAAGTTTGCTTCAAATAAATTTGCGGAAATATACAATTTAAAGAGCATAAAAAAAAAAAAAGAGAAAGTAAAAAAAAAATGACTTATTAATTTTGATCAAATAGTTTTTGGGAAAATTTAAAGAAAGTACAGTGAGGGTTAATATTAAGTCCCACCCATGCGTTTTCAACTTGTGATTATTTCATTGTTTTAATAAAAGAAAATGAAAATCTTAATTCGAAATTTTTTAGGTGTGAACCATAAAAGTTTCCATTAAAAAATATATATTTTTTTAAACACAATGAAATAATCACAAGTAGAAAACGCATGGGTGGGACTTAATATTGTCTCTCACTGTACATAAAAAAAGTAGTACTCTTTGATCGATTTTAATCTAAAGCTCGCCCCCCCCGAAACGCTGCATCCGCTCCACTAAGGTTGATCAAATAAAGAAGAGCACAGAAAATTCTCCCGGGGCAAGAAAAACACAGTTTTTGCCGGTACTATACTCAACACATTTATAATTCAAAAACCAGTTAATAAATAAAAAATTCAATAGAAGTTCTAATTATTTGAGCTATCTGAAGGATTTTCTTTTTTAGTTAATATGAATTTTGTGTAGAAGTTTCACTTCTCCACTGTGTATTAATAGTATGAATATTCGGTTTTTTCTAATTTAATTTTTACTAGCAAGAATCTTTTTCACTAGCGACAGATCATAATAAATGATTTTTTGTCTTTAAGCATGATATAATATTTATTTATATATCTCTATTTTTACTTTCTCTTACCTATGTATATATGTAATATATATAGAGAGAGAAAGTATTGGATTCATGTCAAAAATTCGATGTCGAGATTTTGATGGATATACACGTTTTGAGGTCCCCTGAATCCAAAAAAGTGGTTTTCGCGACATGGTCTGTCTGTGGGTGTGTGGGTGTGTGGGTGTGTGGGTGTGTGGGTGTGTGGGTGTGTGGGTGTGTGTTCAATTTTAAAGCATGAAGGAATTGAGCTACGAGGCTGAAATTTTATATTTAAGTTAAACACCCCCGGGACCGGAAAAATAAGCTTTTAATCAAAATCGGCCAAAGAGTACTAGTACTTTACTGATGTACTTTTTCAGTTTTTTTCGATTTTCTCAAAATTCGCTCTAACGATTTTGATTAAAATTCAAAAATCAATTATTTTTTAGATGCTCTTTCAAATGTATATTCTCGTTTTGCCCACAAAATTGTTTGAAGCACACTTTACTCTTGTGCTTCATAGGAAAGATAGGAGAAATGGTTGCCATGGTTACAAAATATAAATATTTTCCCATACTTATAAATTTTACATCTGAATTCAAATATTCCCTACTGCCGGGAACTAAATACATGTCGACACAAAAAATCTGGTGTGACAAGCACAGTACACAACTTTCGATTACCGAAGGTAAGAGAAAGTTGTGTGCTGTGCGCCAGTCACACCAGATTTTTCTCTAAATTTCGTAACATTTTTTTTTTTGCTTGCTCCCCACCCGCCAGGACCGGAAGGCTAAAAAGAGGATACAAATGTAATATTGTTCTCTAAATCCCAGTTGGTCGCTTCCTTCCGAAGCTCTTCTTTCTTTTCTTTTCTTCCCTTTTTTTTTTATTTTACAAAAGTATTTTTAAATTTGTCACCTCAAATTTATAAATAAATAAATGATTATATCAATTAAAATCATCTCAAATTTTACATTATATAATTTTTATATTAACCTACTAGCAGCTCGCTTTATTTTGTTTTCGACTCGCTGGTTCATTGCTTTCTGTTATTTTAAGGTAATTTAAACAAAATATTAATTAATTTATAACATTTATGAGATAATAATTCTTCTAAACTTATTTTAGAAAATTTAATTAAATTTAAATAAAAAAATTATCTAATTGCTCTTAAATTAAGAATTTAATTTTATCAAGTTTCAAATGTTCTAAAGTATGAAGAAGAAAGATAATTTTCCATTTTAATAAACAATTTTTTATAATTTAAAATTTAATTGTATTCCTTTAAAAGGATTAAGTTATATTCACGATAGTGAATTTGAAGAGCAAAAATCAACCTTAAGGTTGCAAAGACGCAATCTGTGCAGCAAGATGAAATTTCGAGACACGAAATAATAAATAGAGAAGGATTTGAACCAAAAAAGTCCTTTAAAGTTCACCAAAGGCCTTCTCTAAAAATATTATATTATTTTTTAAACAAGAAACCAAGAGCGGATCCAGAAGAGTTTCTCGGGGGGGGGGGGGGGGGGGGGGGGGGTAATTCCTCTTTTACCCCCCCCCCCTTGTAAGAAAATTTTGATGGCAAAATGAGAATATATATTTTAAAGAACATTTAAAAAATAATTGATTTATGAATTTTAATCAAAATCGTTAGAGCAAATTTTGAGAAAATCGAAAAAAATTGAAAAAGTACAACAGTAAAGTACAAGTACTCTCTTTGGCCAATTTTGTTCAAAAGCTTCCAATCACGTGACGAGTACCTCACTTAAATATCAAATTCCAACCTCCTAGCTTTTTTTGTTTTTGAGGTTCTTGAGATATTTTGGGGAAACCCCACCCAACCATTTTTTGGGCCCCCTTTTTCCGGAACCTCAATACATGTTTCTACATCAAAATCTCGACATCGATTCAACAAAATTTATATGGTTTTTTATTATATTTAGAGATATATCTGTAAGACAAAGTAGGAAGAGTTTATTTTCTATTTAAGGTCTTTTTCGGTATCTATAGTCATTTAGACCCCTTCCCAATTTATTTAAATTGATTGGTAGCTACCCCCCCCACCTTTCTCCCCTCTAATAAAATTTTTTTGCCCCCCCGCAAAAACCGGGGCCCCAGTGGTAGCCAATTCAACTTGAACGGGCGGGATGCGTACCAGGGACTCTTGGTACAAATGCTAGCATGCTAACCTCCATCAAGGTCCGCGGGTAACAATAGTTGATAAAATTCCAAATTTTATTTTAGCAACTTGAAAGGATAAATAAATTAATATTAGAAAAAAATGGCGATACATGAAAAAATGTTAAAAAAAACTTTGAAAATTTTTATATATAATGAATAACCTACTGAATTTAAATAATTTTACGAGAATCCTTTTTCCTTGATATTCATATGACTCATGTTGGAGGATGATTTCGAAGAGAAATTTTTTAATATTTAAATTGAGTGTGGCTTGGATATTTTGGAAAGTTTAAAAGGATCTAGATCGTTTAAATATTAAATGTGCCTGAAGGGCAACGATCTTTTACATACAGTAGGAAATGAATCTTTCTTCTTGGTTATTAAAATCTAGGTCTTAAAAATTTTTACTTTTCTTTTTTTTAAATAGAAAATTTCGAATTTTTAGTGATTTTGGAGTAAATACCAAATCGCGTTTGTGTGATAGAGAAATTCACAAGGTCAAAAATTTCGGAAATTTTTGTCCCACATTACTGGATAGCTACTCAAAAAAGTCCGAGTAAAAATGATTAAAAATGATCGAGGGATACACACGCCTCGCAGCAGGTCGGCATAGTGAACCTTGAGGGACAGACAGGCATATACACGTCCACACAGGAATACACACGCCCACACCAGGGACACACATTTTTCTTCTGGTCACTTTCGATCTACTGTGTGTGTCCCTGGTGTGGACGTGTATATGCCTGTGTGTCCCTCAAGGTTCACTACGCAGACCTGCTGCGGGCGTGTGGATCCCTCGATCGTTTTTACTTTCTCTTACCTCTATATATATGTTAATATATAGAGAGAGAAAGTATTGGTTTTTAATCATTGTTATTCGGGAGATCACAGCAACTCCCTCTTCTCGTGGAGTTGCCTGGAGGCTATTGTGGTGAGATCATATTTTTATTGATGTACTTTAGTAAAACTGTCATTTTTGAAAAATATAGGCCCTACTATTAGGCCCTATTAAATCAACTTTTTTGTCTAAAAATTAATAAAAAAAAAAAAAACATCAAGTAATATGGGACAAGAAAAATGCAGAAAACTATCAAGTATTATGGGACAGAGGAAGTATTATTTAACACAGTGATTTAACAAATCGAGGTTATTTGGGTTGCCTACCTTCCAGTAAACAATCACTAACTAATCTTCATTATATTTCAAAATAAATCAAGGCTTACTTAAAGGAATTATCTTTTCAACAATAAACATATTAAGAAGTGGTATCAAAAATTAGAAACAATATTTGGCACAAATGACATCTGATATGGAGGGCATGTTCCACGCGGTTGTTTCTCGTGATCACCCAACCGAAATTCAGCCGTTTTTTGGCATCGCTTAACATTAAGCTGCCTTAGCTCGAGTAACTCTTAATGAGAAAGTTTACGGTCAAGGCTCTAGATATTAAATAAAAATTAAAATTTATCTTTTACAAAAAAAAAATATTTTATTCTGAGTCTCTTTCTCTAATCCCCTCTTTTTAAAATGAAATTATATATTTAAACGATATTAAAATATAAAAGGAAGACAAATATACAATTTGAAAAAAAAAATCATCTTCAAGAAGGAACCGGAAATACCGAGAGAGAAGACTTCCTTTTTAATTCAAGTATTAAAAGGAAGTTAAGAATTGAAAAGAAAAAAATGCAGCTGATGATGACAGTAATTAAAAAAACAAACCAAGCACTAAAATTTGTAATGTGATAATAAAAGTGGAATACCTCCTATGGCTATTAATATATAAAGATATAAGAAATGAATGAAATGCTGGGATGAATCATTTGTTCGAGTTACAATTTCTTCTGATAAAGCAACCGGAGAGAGAGAGAGATCTTAATAACTTCGAATTCATTCATGATTACAGGGCATTCCTCAAAGAATTCCCTCTGAGTCAAAATAAAATAAAACAAAGGAAATAAAAAAACAAAATATTTCACATTTCACCCTGGGAATTTTTCTTTCTTATCATCATCCTATGTATGATTAATACTAGTTGAAACATTCTTAAATTTAATTAAATTATCATCTGATTATAGATAAATAAATAACACAAGGTTAAGTTTCAAAAGGATTTTATTTTAGCTTATGCGCATTTTGACGTTAATACGTCATCTTCAGAGCTATGACACATAACGTCGAAATGCGCATAAGCTAAAATAAAATCCTTTTGAAACTTAACCTTGTGCTATTTATTTATCTACAATTAGATTGTAATTCTAATTTGAAAATTGTTAAAGAAAATCATTTCTTTTATTTTATTAAATTTTGCTACTCTCTACTCTTTCAATCGAGTAGAAAAAATTTTATTATAAAAACAATGTACAGTGAGGGTCAATATTAAGTCCCACCCATGCGTTTTCTACTTGTGATTATTACATTGATTTTAATAAAAAATGATAGACCTATATATTTTTAATGGAAACTTTCATGGTTCAAACCTAGAAAATTTCCAATAAAGATTGTGAATTTCTTTTATAAAAACAATGAAATAACCACAAGTAGAAAATGCAGGGTGGGACTTAATATTGACCCTCACTGTACAGTATATGCATTGACTAATGAATATGGTCTGTGTGCGAACAAGGAGGAAATGAGCTAAGAGGTTGAAATTATGTTTAGGTACCCCATCACGTAACACGAAGCTTTTGAATAAAATCGGCCAAAGAGTACCCTCCGGAAACTTTTCGGTACATTCATTTTTATGCTAATCTTGAGTCCTTCAATCGGTTATATAGGTTGCCCTGAGAGCTGGTCTAATAATATAGCATAAACATTGTTTTATAAATAAAAACTATTTCATATGTATATAATGATGTTTAGGCTTTAATGAATTTAACAGTTAAGTAGTTGGTGCAAAGCAAAAATATCAATGAACCAATTGTCATTAAATTTATTTAACCCTAAACTTCATTATATACATATGAAATAGTGTTCTAGAATATTTATGAAACAATGTAACTTATGTGCTATATTATCGAGATCCCTGATAATTTACCCGAGATGCTTCCGTGCACGAAGACAGACACCTCAAACCCAACCGGCCTCTGCCGTAGCCATCTACCAGTACCCCGTGGGGTTAAATGATTTCATATCCCTAACTCGTCCTCCTGTGTTCGTTTCTAGCTAGTGAACTAATTCTTAATTCTGCTTCCACCCGATTCCTTTTTACTTTTATCCAACATCTTCTATGCTAGTGAAGATGTCCTAGTTTGAGGAGGGACTCCCACAGCACCGGCGTGTAGCCTACTCCTTTCGAAGAATGCATCACCTTCAGAACATCATATAATATATACAGGTTAAAGGACTGAAGATGGAGGCATAATAAATACACCGAAATGTTTCGAGTTAATATGATGAATCTCCCGGGCCTCAAAAATGTTCAAGGATAATTGGTAAAGTATTCAGAGTATTATTTCATGTCTGCCTCTACACAATGTTCACTAAATATCCACAACATGGAAATTAATCATTTTTTAGATGAATTTGTTGGTGTATTCTCAGTGTACAAGAAATATTTGACGAACACCGGGGGGGGGGGGGGGGGCCCGGGGGGGCCGGAAACCCCATATTTTCTGAATTTTTCTTGGGGAAGGAGCTTTCTGGGGGGGGGGGCACAAGCCTTCTGGGAGGGGAGGCCCCCCCGGCACCCAGTTAAGCCCATGGGTACGCCATGGAGATATGATTGCTTTGGAAACGAAATATGAATGTTTTTCTATGTTTAATTATTAAATTTATCTCCTGGATTTTAATACACTATAAATATATCACGATAAAAAAATTTGGTGGGACAGCACATCACACAAATTTCGATTTCTGAAGATAAAGAGTTGTGCATTGTGGGGTTATCAGATTTGTAATATTTCCGTTTCGAGAAGACAAATTTCCATTCTTTCTCATTTAATGTAAAATTTTTCCTCTGACCTCTATAGGAATTTATTATGACCTCTCCGTGTTTTGTTTTATCCATTAATTAAGACCAAAAATGGTAATACGATCTCAAATTTAATTGAAATATTGCAATCGAAATAATTATAAAATAATAATTATAAAGCGAAAATGCTTTTGTTTCAACAAAAACGAGAGTGATTTTTTTCTACCACTGGTTTTAATTAACTGGAATTATCGGCTGTAGCTCTCTCGATTGATTTAATTAATATCTGACTCTTGCGATGGTTTTTTGGCTGTCCGAGAACTCTGACAGCAAAACCTGCGAAAACCTCTTGAAAATCGACTCCATTTGCATTCAATATAAACATTCACTAAAGAACAATCAATACTCGAGACGAAAATATTTTATTTAAAAGAGAGACAGAGAGAGAGTTGGACATTTTCTAATTATTTTCTCTCTTAAGTTTGATTGACTAAATTGAAACCAAAAATAATTGTTTTATATAAACTGGAAACATTTTAAAAAAAAGTACTCGATTAAATAGTGATGAGAAAATAAAATAACAAAATTTTAATTTGTTGCCATTTCTCGGAATTTTTGGGCGAAGTAAAAAAGTTTGATTAAAAATTTGAAATGCCATTTTATCTAACATGATATATTATTGAAAAAAAAAACACGTTTTATTCAAGTATAGAATATTGAGTGTCTGTTAATTTTAAAGGCATTTGCTATATATACCGGGTATACAGTATATAGTGAGAGAAAATATTGAATTCATGACAAAGATCCGTCGAGATTTTGATGGAAATATACGTTTGAATCAAGTCTGAGTCCAAAAAAGTTACTTCTGCGAAATGGTCTGTCTATGAACAAGATATCTCAAGAATAAAAAGAGCTAGGATATTGAAATTTGATATTTAAGGCAGGTACGCCCCTGGCCTGTAACACAAAGCTTTTGAACAAAAATAGTCAAAGATTAACTTACTAGTAGTTTTTTTTTTTTTTTTTTTTTTCGATTTTCTCAAAATTTGCTTTAACTATTTGATTGAAATTCATAAATCAATTATTTTTTTAGCTGCTCTATAAAATGTATATTCTCATTTTAAAGAGCTTGTAAAAAAATAATTGATTTATGACTTTTAAACAAAATCGTTGGAGCGAATTTTGGGAAAATCGTTGGAGCGAATTTGAGAAAATCGTTGAAGCGAATTTTGAGAAAATCGTTGAAGCGAATTTTGAGAAAATCGTTGAAGCGAATTTTGAGAAAATCGTTGAAGCGAATTTTGGGAAAATCGTTGGAGCGAATTTTGGGGAAATCGGAGCGAATTTTGGGAAAATCGAAAAAAACATCGGTAAAGTACTAGTACGCTTTGGCCGATTTTGATTCAAAATCTTCGTGTCACGTCCCACCTTACGTAAATATAAAATTCCAACCTTCTAGCTCTTTTCGTTCTTGAGATATTTTGTTCATAGATAGACAGACCCTGTTGCGAAAGCCACTTTCTCGGATTCAGGGGACCTCAAAACGTGTATATCCCTTAAAATCTCGACATCGAATATTTGACATGAAATCAATACTTTCTTTTTATATATTAACGTATTTAGAGGTAAGAGAAAGTAAAAATTTATATATTCCTCTCACTCTCTTTTATATTAAATTTTATTCATCTCTCTTTCCTAATTTTCTTATAAATATGATTCTTTATGCAAAGTTAATATATAAACTAAGGTAATTAAAATTACTCATTTCCTCTCAGTATGTTTTTATTTTATTTTATTTATTTATTTTTTTTTTTGTATAAATTAAAGAAAATATACCTTGGCATCGTATAACATTATTAAATTCTAATTAAATTATCATGTTTGTCTGACGGACGGACGTCTGAAATATACAAAGTTGGCTCAAAAAATAATTAATTTAATATTTCGTAAGTAAAGTACACGAGCTCTCTCTCTGCTCTTTTGCTCTCTGAATTTCTGCCTCAAGGGATTTGCATTCGTTGCTTTTCTCTCTCTTAAATAAATTGTCACTACACCTTCATCTATAGATTATTTAAAATAAACTATTCTAGTTGTGATTTGATTAGAAAGTAGTATCAGAATGATTGCCAATCACGTATTACGTAAGCAAATTGTTGGCTCTTTTAGACCACCCCCCTTGTCAGAAATAATAAGCAAATCATTAACCCACCCCATAGTTACATAAACATTTCATGGGAACGGTATCCCATTTGGTTATTTTTTCTTCGTAGTTTTTCAGTTAAATAATGAAAGAACAACAACAGAATAATGACATGAAATAAACGTCTGGAAGGACTTTAACCTGGGCGTTCAGTGTACAGTGAGAGACAATAATAAGTCCCACCCATGCGCTTTCTACACATGTGATTACATGTGATTATTTCATTGTTTTTAACAAAATATTATATATTACTTTCTCTTACCCTATATATGAAAAATATAGAGAGAGAGAAAGTTTTTTTTTTTAATAGAAACTTTCATAGTTCAAACGTAGAAAATTTTCAATAAAAATTTTCATTTTCTTTTATAAAAACAATGAAATAATCACAAGTAGAAAACGCATGGTTGGGAATTAATATTGACCCTCACTGTACATGGCCTGTCCCCACCCATTTCCCCCCTTTTCCATGAAAAATTAAAGAAAGAATGAAATCAATAATTTTTGGAAAGCAGGGAACTTAAGTTCCCGAAGCTTAAAATAAAAGAATTTGGTTTTTGGTTTAACTGTGGTTTATTTATAAAGATTACAACGTTTTGGTCACTTATTCTGTGGCTTCTTTCAGGTACAATTCAGTTAAGATTACAACGGTTACTACATCTGAGACAATCTCATTGGAATTGATAGATAAGTTATGTTTTTTGTGCTCTGAGGCTAGAGCCTTTTGGAGCATTTGAACTTCACATATAGGCCTACATCAATTAACTTTAATTACGATAATGATATCTCCCTCCTCACCTCAGCTTCATCACCCATCGAACAACAGTCGCGCCCCTCTGCTCATTCAACAAATGATCGAAAAATCTCCTTATATCCTCGGGAAACTGTTTCTACAAGTTGAAAACAAATTGGAAATGTTACAAAGAAAAAATTTGTGAAAATATTGACATTCCTAATATCACTACAAAAGGAGAGCTAGAGTTGGCAACACAAAAACTAAGCGAAGCAATAATTAAATCTGCTGAAGCTTCTATTCCTAAGAAAATCTTACGCCACTCCTGGCAAAGCATCCCTGAAAAAATATTAAACCTTATAAGGGAAAAAAATGGTGAAAGACGTGCTTGGAATAGACATAGGAATCCTGAAAACAAAACCAAAATGAATCAACTAACCTCAATAATAAAACAAGAAATAGCAATATGGCGGCAACAAGAATGGATCAAAAAAATTAAAAACTTAACAACAAAAGAAAACTCCTTATGGCAATTTGCAAAAAAATTGAAAAGGAAAAAAGAAAATATTAGCCCGCTACAAACTCAAAACGGTTTGATATTTAATAAAAAGAAAAAAAGCTGGAATAATAGCAACATCTTACAAAGAACAATTTACAAATAAACAAACAAAAATTATATCAAACGAAATACTGAACTTTGAAATTGAAAAATATATAATTGAAAAAGAAGGAAATCCAACTCAAATTATCAAACCTGGATTAGTTAAACAAGCAATCAAAACAATCAAAAGTAAAAAAGCTCCTGGATTTGACAAAATAATGCCTGCGCTTATTAAATATCTACCCGGTAAAGCAATTCTATACTTAAGTAGAATGTTTCAAGCCATGGTGGAGCTTAAGCATTTTCCAGCAACTTGGAAAAAAGCAGAAATAATCCCTATAAGGAAACCTGGAAAAGATCCAACATTGCCTGTAAACTATCGACCTATCAGTCTTTTAACAATCGTAAGCAAACTGGCTGAGAAATTCATTCTCATATGGTTAGAGAATGAAACAGAGAGGCTCAAGATTCTCCCGAAATTTCAATTTGAATTTCGAAAAGGATATTCCACCTGCCACCAAATTGCCAGAGTAACAAAATATATCAAATCCCACCTTGCATCAAAAAGAGCAACAGGAATAATTTCCCTGGACATACAAAAGGCCTTCGACAGCGTAGACCACCTCTCGCTAATATACAAGCTCTGCAAGTTCGGTTATTCCTCACCGCTGATCAACCTGATATACAGCTTTTTAGAAGATCGATCCTTTAGAGTGAAGGTGGAAGATGAAGTTTCAGAATGGATGCCGATCAACGCCGGGGTACCTCAGGGAGCCCTTCTCTCTCCTATACTGTATGCGATATACACAAGTGATTTGCCCCAAGACCCATTTGTACAAATTGGGCAATACGCAGATGATATCCTTCTATTTTATTCACATAAGAATTACAAATGTCTCAGAAACAGACTAGAGGACGCAACTGACAGACTGCTGAACTACTTTAAAACCTGGCGACTAAGCATAAACACGGACAAAAGTGAAGTTTTACTTGTAACAAGAAGACGAAAATATTTACATTCAAATATTAAAGTTGGAAACACTACACTTAACTGGCAACGGACTTTGAAATACTTAGGAATGACTCTAGACAGACGACTAACCTGGTCCCCACACTGTAGCCTGATCATAACAAAAGGAAGAGCCGCCCTTGCTTTGCTTGGCCCCTTCTTAATAGAAACAGCGCCTTACCCACGGACCAAAAGCTGACTTTATACAAAGTTATGATAAGGCCACTGTTGACGTACGGAGCTGTAATTTGGACAGACATGACATGCAGGACAAATATAAAAAGAATAAGACAATTTGAAAACAAAATTTTAAGACTAATAGCTGACCCTCCGCCAGGAATTTACAATGAAGAAATTAAAGTTGGACTGGACATGACCGACTTAATGACATACTTGGGCAACATAAAACAAAAAATTAAACAAAAGGCATTGACTCACCCAAATGACCTAATATCGGACATCTACCATTTAGACTGACCAAACGGACCGCATATACAGACCTTTAATTTTTTATATTATTTTTGCTAATTTTTATTTTTATAATCAAAAGGACATGAAGGTTTTTCCCAAAAGATTTTTTCCTTAAGAGAAAACGGCTTTTTTTTTAATAAGCAAAACTGATAGAGAGGGGGGCTCCCTCGAGGTCAGCTGTCAACAAGATGAAATCAAATGTAACAACTAATGTATACATGTAATTTTAAAAGAATAAAATATTCAAACAAGTTGAAAGACTCAACAGCAAATGATCTGCCATAAGTAGTGGTTCGATACTTCGGCTTCTGTAAATCCAGCGGACTCACCCTGAGAGTTTTAGAGATAAATGAGGTTGTTAATTTAAGGTTTTTGAACAAATAAGAGGGCCCTTCATTCCTCAAGAGACTGAACACCACATAACACCCTAAGAGATAACTAAGTCTCTTTTCAGCTTTAGTCAACCCAATCTGTTGTAATATGGTGTTGGTTGGTAATATGTGCTGGTTGATTGGAATAAAATTAGGATAAGAATAAGAATTGGAGAGATAAATTCAAATTCAAATGAGGTTGTCACAGAAGAAACCGTTGTAATCATAAGTGAATTGTACTTGGAGAAGCGCACAAAAATAAGTGGCCGAAACGGTATAATCTTTAAAAAATAAACCACAATAAAACAGAAAACTAGGAACTTTATTTATTTATTAATTTGCGAGTATTCCCAAGTATTTTACATATATTATATGGTTTTCAAATGGGGGGGGGGGGCGCTAAAAAGGTATTGTGGCCCGGTCGTGAGTTAAGCTCGCTACGCCACTGCCTCAAAACGTGTATATCCACAAAATCTCGACATCAAATTTTTGACATGAATCCAATACTTTCTCTCTCTATATATTAACATATATAGAGGTAAGAGAAAGTAAAAATGTGTAACAGAAAAATTTTTTTGATCAAATTCTTTGCATCTTTTGAAAATATAATGTATGGGCCTAACGACTATCATTAAATAACCCACCAGCAATAAATATTCTAATAAAAAAATCCTATAACCAATTCAATAGACTTCTAAATAAAAAAATTTATATTTAAATTGCGATATAATGAAATTTGAAAATACAAATTTTATTCTAGTGGAATTTTTTTGAATAGTTGGATGAAAATTTATTCTAAAAATATTTGGATACGCTATGTTAAAAAAAAAATATTGTACATTGAAAAGTAAATTCAAGGAATTTTAATTATTGATGGGGGTTAAAAAATATTAAAATTTTTATTTTATCAAAGAAAAAAAAAATTATTCATGTGTGAAACATTCAAAGAGAGAGAATGTAGAGCTTTTGAATTTCTAGTAAAAAATAGTCCAATTCAATTTTATTCTTTTATCCAATATTTATTTTAAATATCTCTATTCTCGAATAGAGTATGTAATTAATTTTACTTTTTATCTATTTGAAGAGAGATCATGATAGTGAAATTGAAATTATAATTAATAATAGAGCAAAAAGATTTTAATTATATTTCGAGAATGTATTCAAATAGTAATAAATTATCATATTGAAAATATAATATTTGCTAAATAAGAGGTTTGAATTCCATTGTGAATTTTTTGCTACCCTTTTTAACAAAATAGTCTATGGGAAAATTTAATTTTTCAGATTCTTTTTTTTTTTTTTTTTTTGAAATCGTGAATTGTACCAAACATCTAACGATTGGGCCAACGCTGTTGATGGTTTCAAAACAATTTTTTAAGCCCAAGTTTAGGCTTTATAAATCAAACATCAAAGGCCATAACAACTTGTAAAAACAATCGAGGAATTTATTAATATTTTGTTTGAATATCAAAATTGGCAAAATAAAGTTCAATTTATAAAATTGCTGTTTGGTTTTTATTTTTTTCCCCCTTAATATATGAGTCTTGAGCCCTCGGGCTTGGCGTAGTTGGTAGCGCGCCTGCCTTGTATACCAAGGGTCGAGGGCCGAATGGTTTAAATAAGAATGCCCCCCATATGTATATTAATCAATAACAGATATCATCAAAGTCTTATATGGAGATGCCGAAAAGACCGTGTGTATGTGTGTGTGAGTGTGAATGATAAAAGTGTGAGTGTTTAAAAAAAAAGGTTCGAGGGTTCGGATCCCAGGCAGTCCGATGATTTTATTTTAGCCATTTGGATACCAAATGGCTTAAATTAGAATGCCTGGACCCCCAATTGATATATTTACAAATAACGGGTATCGTTTAAAATCTTAAATGGCCCAAGTTGCCGGAAAGACTGTGTGTATGGATGTCTGAATGGAAAAAAGTGTGAATGTTTAAAAAAATAAGAGAAAGTAAAAAAAAATTTTTTTTTATATATATATAGACTATATATGAGCCTTGAGCTATTTTTATTTAAATTTGTTTTAAAGATATTTTTCAGCAAATGAGGTCATTTAGTAGACATAACGTTTGAAATTAAAAAAAGTAAAAATATAAATTTTCAAAAAGAAAAAGTTTTTTTTTATTTTATATTTTTTTATTTTGTAGAGCATCTTTCAAGATAGCAGCAGTAATAACCGCACATAGCGGGGGTACCGCTGTAATTTTCGGAACGAAATTATATTCCTATACCTCTTTGAAAGATGCTCTGCAACATAAAAAAAAATTCATGGTTCTAGCTCTTATAGTTTCTGAGATATTTAGGTTCGGGCAGCGAACAGAGGACAGGGGATCGATAATTATATTTGCTCCACATTTTGAATTAGTTTAAGAAAAAAAAAAACAATAATTTGACAGTAAAGAAGGATCCTTGTTTAAAGGAATATGCACGATGGTGAGGAAATGTATAAAAAATAAATTAAAGGAGATTTTTAAATCCAAGACAGATTATCAAATAATGAATTTAAAAAAAAAAATTTGATTGAAATATAGTCAAAATTTCTTCAGTTGAATAGCTTTAGATAGTTTAATTAGAAGAAAGAGACGGGAGCCTTCCCGGGAACAGAAGCCAGGGGAAATATTAATAAAAAAGATTTATATTTAAAAAAATATATATATTTTTTTTTATTTCAGCTGACTTCTGTTCCGGGAATGCTCCCGTCTCTTTCTTCTAATCATATTATTTAAGTTGATTATAATCACTCTAGAATTATTATAATACCTTTCTCACCATCATACATCTTATTCTAAACATTGAACTTGTTTTAATTTTCAACTCATTATCATAGATATTGCAAATATTTTTAAGAAATCAATTTTAAAACTCTTGTCAAGTTATTTATTTCCTTTTAATATTGTAATTATATCATAATATAAGCTTAGATTCATTACTTAATTAGAAATTCAGCCCAAATTTTAAGACAAATTCTGTGACAGTTAGATATATATATAATTTCTATTTTTCAATATGTTTTTAATAAAATAATATTTATATCAGGATAAAAGATATGGACATTGGAGATGTGAGATCAATAAAAAGTGACTCCCAAATAATAATAAAAGGAAATAAATAGACAGAAGTGAATTTGCAAAAAATTAGCAAATAATAAATAAAAATGTAAAATGACAAAAGCTGTCACTAGAATTATATCTGCCTAACAGCCATGGGTATCGATAAATTTGGAATAACAACGATAATACTTTCCGTTGAATATTTCAAAAGAAAAATTAAAGACAAAATGAGACTTGCAAAATTAAAACTATTAGCACTTGAACCAGAAACCATCAAAATGTTTTCATTATTCTCATATATATTTACATCATTCAATTTGGTTAACGGAATAAAAAAGAAAAGAGATCAGCGAGATTAATTGATAAAGAGATAAATAAAATTAAATGTTTAAGATGAATGTGTAAAATATATTTCCTAATTTGACATTTGGAAATTGATTTTTATTTTATTCAACTTTACAGAACATGTTTAAACGAAGAATAATAATTTAAATAAAATAAAAATCAAATTCAGAGGAATATTTTAATTAGAAATGAATGAGAAATGAGATGTATTCTTTTTACCTTCTGATCATAACCAGCAAATTCAGCTGCTGCTCCCGATATTAATTGAAGATTTCACAGGCACACACAAACACACATTAAAAAAACACTAATAAATACACTTAAGCACTTGAGAATTATTTAAATTCTAATAAATATTAAAATCACAACACACGAGTATAAAATTAGACCGGACCGCGAGAGTTTTTGACAGTCGACTCGACTCGAGAAGATTCGAACTACAACGCTATCCAAGTTGGAATCTGAATATTAAAAAATTATTTTAAAAATTGTTCTATGATTATTATTAAAATTATTATTTTCATTTCCAATATTAATTGAAATATTTTTTTATTAAAGTTATTTATTTATATAATAAATCATTTTTCTTTTTTAAGAAACTAACTTGACCGGTCTTTTTAAATTCAAATATTAACAGACAAAAATATATTATAAGAACAAAAATTATTGCACAATTAAATTAATTAAAATCACTTTGAAAATTTTAATTTCAATTTATTTTTAAGCATCTCGACACAATCTGATTGGCAAATTTTTATAAAAAAAAATCTGGTGTGACTGGCGCACCTTCGGTAAGAGAAAGTTGTGCACCGTGCTGGTCACACCAGATTTTTTGTGTCGAGATATAATTAACTTGACCGGTCTTTTTAAATTTAAATAGTAACAGACAAAAATATATTATAAGAACAAAAATTAATGCACAATTAAATTTATTAAGATCACTTTGAAAATTTTAATTACAATTTATTTTTAAGCATCTCGACCCAATCTGACCGTCACACCAGATTTTTTGAACTTAGAAACCCTTAAAATATTTTCTATATATATTTATAAAGGGTAAGAGAAAGTAAAAATGCTTTTAAATAAAATTTATATATATGGACATAAATGGCAAAGATCGCTTCGATTTTAGGGCCTCCCTTTTGGTACCTTAAACAACCCTGCAAGCTCTCAATAAAAATCCACTTCACCCCTTAAACGACCCATTTTCAAAGTAAATAGACATTTTTGAAATATTGAAAGAGATTCAACGGTAAAAAGGATTTCTGGAGCAGCAGGCACTTGTTGCTGAGAGAAAAGAAATATTGTTTGCGCCCTAATCACAATCATCATCATCATCTATAAAAAAACATTTTTAATCAATAAAAGCCCTTTTGATTCGTTTGAAAAAAGTGACAGACAAAATCAAAAATAGGAAAATTAAAAATGTTCTGTAGCTGGAATCACAGGCATAACTTTATCAAACGAACTAAAAAAAGAAAAAAAAGCTAAATGACGTAGGCTATTCGGAATTTAAGGTAAATGGCATAAATGGCAGCCGTATCAATAAAAATCCATTTCATTCTCTAAAAGAGTAAAAATTCAGTTGGCGTTTGAAATTCTGATTATTATTTTTTCCATTAAAAAATATATCTATTTTTTTGAAAACAATGAAATAATCACAAGTAGAAAATGCATGGGTGGGACTTGATATTGTCCCTCACTGTACATACGTAGTTATCATGGGCATAACTAGGGAATTTAGATGAGGGGTGCCATGGGCCCAGCCATTCTCGCTGTGGGGGCCTGGAAGACCCCATATTGTTTCAATTTTTCTTGGGGCCTTTCTGGGAGGAGGGTCACGAGCCCCCCCCCCCCAATTTTTGCGGCGCTCGCGGCCCCCGACCTTCTGCCCCTCCCCCCGGACTCCCCTAGTTATGAGGATGCTTTTTAACGAAAGTAGATCGAAAGATACTTTGAGAAAAGTCGGCGAAAAATTCTAAAAATCTTATTAAGCCAACAATCTCCTCCTTCCCAAGAAATTGGCAATTATTAAAGGAAATTTGAGGAAAAAATTGGGCTAGACAAAATTTTTTCTAGGTTCACTGGCGGGGGAAAATAAATCCCCAAGTCCGAGTTCTTTTAGCTTCACTCCTAAATACAAATAATAAAAAGTTAATATTAAAAAAAAATTTTTTTGAAGAAATTTTTTCACTTTTGGCTCATAAAAGAAAAAATCTAGTGTGGCTGGTCGCACAGTACATAACTTCCTCTTACTCTTCGGCAAGAGAAAGTTGTGTACTGGGCTTGTCACACCAGATTTTTGTGTTGACATATATTTAGTTCCCCATAGCACCTTAGTTCCAAACTTGACTTGCATTTCATAAGTAAAAAATATGATAGCGCTGATATACGGATTTATAATTTAAACTTATTTTTAGGTGTATGTGGGGGGGGGGGGGGTCTGTATTAATATACATCCTCGGGGCTTGGGAAGGCTCTCGGCGGCTCTTGCGCTTGTTATTTAATTTGGAAGGTAAAATCAATATAGCTTGAATTTATTAAAATTATGGCTAATATTAATACAGAAATAAAATAAATAAATAAATGTATAAATAGCCCGCTTAGAGACACAAATTCTCAGTGGCTATGTCAACAAGTAACAATACAAATTAAACTATAATAACTAAATGCAAACTAATAAAATTTAATATTAGCTTTATTAACAAATCGAATTATTTTTCTTAATTAAATTGGATACCAATTAATTTAAAGGGGGTATAAATGGCCCCAGATGCCGAAAAAGATCTGAAATAAATAAAATAAAAAATAAAAAAATCAAATTTGTATGCAAAAGCAGAGTATTTTTTTTTTTGCAAAGTTTATGAGCAAAAATTATTCAAATGCGAATTCATACAAATATTCAAATTTTATTTATATATTTGGGAAAATAGCTATGAAAAAAAAAATTTGGATGGCGGAGTAGCCTTACTCTAAATAATAAAAAAAAATTCTAGAATTCTAAAGTAAAATTTGTTTTATCTGGTATTTTTCTGTCAAAGTTATAATTTACAAATGATTTCCAGCTTTTTCTCCCCTTAATCAGCCCTATCTGCATGGGCGTAACTAGAGAATTTGGCTGGAGTGGGCCATGGGACCAGCCCTCCTCGCTGGGTGGGGGGCATGGGGACCTATCCTCCGGTGGGCCTGGAAAGCCCCATATTTTCTCAATTTTTCTTGGGGCAAGGAGCTTTCTGGGGGGGGGGGGGGCACGAGCCTTCTGGAGGGCAGGCCCCCCAGGCTCCCCCTAATTATGCCCATGCCTATCTGCTCTACTCTGAGTCATTTAAATTTTAGAATATAAAGAGTGGCGGATTTATGAGGGGAGCTGATCCCACTAAATAAATTTATTTAAATTTAAAGAGACCTGAAAATCATAAAGGTGTAAATCCCAACGTAAGCATCTGAGACTATTTTGACAAATAATCAAAATGAAAAAAAATCCATAATAGGATGTTTACTGTTAGATATTTCTTGATAATAAATGAATTATTCATATAATATTTTATGTAATGTTGACTTAGTGACAAAAACACAAAGGATTTCTTTAAAGAGAATTTAAAAACATCCATAATTAAGGCTAGATAATCAAACTTTATTTATTAAGTAAATCAACATATTAGCTATACTTCCTAAAAAAAATGATTTTTTAATTAAGTATCGCGTCATAAGAAAGTAAATATTTTTTACACATTATCAAAGAAATCTTAGACCACTACATATATGATTTCCTATTACTTTATTTTGATTAAAATTATTCGTGAATTTATAAATCAAAAACGTCTTCTGGGGGATAAGTAAAATAAATTTAGCAATCTCAAAAGGAGTAATTTTTTTTTTCCATGGCGTGTGTGTGTTTATATAAAATGTATAATATATAAAGTTTTTTATGGCAAATGTTTGATAAAGTCACATCACCACTCTCTCTAGTTTCATTTATGTAAAAAAAAAATCTTCGTTTTATTTTCTTTTCCTTCACTTTTTAAAAGACTGAGAATAAGGTAATAATATTTGAATGAAAGAGACAAAATAAATTTCAAGACAAGTTAATTTGCATCAACGACCTAAGCGTTAGCTTCAATGCCGTCAATGATATACAAAATTAATTGTATCATAATAAAAAGATTTAATTAATAAAGAATAATATTTATTTCCATTAAAGAAAAACATGGAATATTTTGGTGAAAAAAAAAAAATTGTTGTGGACATACAAGGAAAATTTTGATTTAATATAAAAAAAATGAATTTTTTTTTTTTGATAACACTACTCGACAAGAAAAACAGCCCCGAGATAATTCCTTCAGATTCTTAAGTAAAATGACCTCCTGAATCCAAATAAGACCTCCGTTTTACCTTACAGTTTTCGGTTGACAGCCCCCTACTTATTTCCACCCCTTTTCGTTAATCTTAGGGCCATGAATTAAATTTGGAGGGATGAAAAAGAATATTTTGGCCTTAACATTTCTTCAGAAGGACTCGAGAAGTGATAAGTTCAAAAACATGAGCATTTGGATCCAAGGGGGGGGGGATATGGGGGAGGATTTTGTCGCTTTAAATGCAAAAAAATCATTAAAAATGAGCGATTTTTTTTTATTCGCAGTTTTTTCACTGCTTTTCTACATATTCCAACTAATAAACCTCCCTCACTCTTTCTTAAACATCCCTCAACAAAAAAAAATATATAGGATAAAGCGGGTGAAGCGTAAGTGGTTCCGAAGCTAAAATTATATATACACATTCTTTTATGTTCTTCGATATTTGAGAATTTGAGGATGAGGGAGGCCTGTTAATTGGAATATGTAGAAAAGCAGTGTAAAAACTACAAAAAAAAATCGATCATTTTTAATGATTTTTTTGCATTTTAAGGGACAAAATCCTCCCCCACATCCCCCCCCCCCCTTGGAACCAAATGTTCATGTTTTTGAACTTATCACTTCTCTAGTCCTGAAGAAATGTTAAGGCCAAAATATTCTTTTTCATCCCTCCAAATTTAATTCATGGCCCTAAGATTAACGAAAAGGGGGTGGAAATAAGTAGGGGGCTGTCAATCGAAAACGGTAGGTGGTAGGGTAAAACGGAGTACATATTTGGATTCAGGAGATCATTTTACTTAAGAATCTGAAGAAATTATCTCGGGGCTCGAAAAAAAACTTCATTTTTCCGAGTAGAGTAATTTATTCAATTTAAACCCTCGGGGATTCTTTTGTAGGCGAGAATAAATTTATTTTTCTGAATTTTGGAATAGACTTGCGTAGAAGTTTCACTTTTCTAGTATAAATACACGTTATTTTTTTTAATGAAACTTGATATGAGTATTTTATCTAAAAAAAGAGCTTTATTATTTTTTACATCTCTCCCTTAAAAAGACTTTTAAATTCTTTTGAAAACATGTAGAATATTATTATCGTTTTCAATTTCAAACTTCAAGTGTATTTTCTTCCATCCACCCCAGGAGGCTGAGCGTTCTCGGTTATTTACTTTTTTTTTATTAACTACTAACTGTTTTTGCCACTGAAGTTCGGCCTTTTCACTATTTCAGATTAATTTGGCCTTACATTTAAAATCTCCCACCCGTGATAAATAGAAATGATATATACTTTTTTTTACCTCTCTTCAATCATATAAAATTCAAATTTACATGATAAATTATATTTTATATATAAATATAAAAAGATAATAATAATACATTAACCTTAAAGGAAAAGAGAGTACCTTTCCGTTTTTTTTATCCTTGAAAATAAAGAAGAGATAAAAAAAAAATATTTTTTCTAGTAAACACGTCGACGGGGGTGGAGGTGACCGCGAGGCGGTGGTTCACGGCCGTCACCACCACCACCACCGCCCCAGGCACCGTCGTCTCACCTCGAGGGATGCTGGCGCGTCTGTGCCGCTTGTTTACGGTCGTCATAGCAACGGGTGGCGACTGCTATATCGGGAAATGCCAAGGCTGGCCACTGACCCGGGGTGCGCAGGTGACCTCGGTGACGCGCGCGCAGCCCCGCCTCTCTTCTCTCTCGCCCGCTACCGCCCCAATGAAAGGGTGGGGCGCCACTACCACCGACGCCGCCGAAAGGGAAATTAATAAAAATGAAAGCGGCCCTTTCGCTAACTCCCAACCCTCGCACTCACTCCCATCCCTCAACTCCCACCGTCATGTCATACATATCTCAAGCTGATCTCACTAAAAGGGAAACAGGGAGGGGGTGGGTCGACGCTTTTCTTTCTTTTATAAAAAAAAAAATATATAATTATTTAGAAAATAAATGAGAAACAGAAATGAAGAGTCATCAAATCTTTGAATTAACCAACGAATAGTCTTGAAAATAAATATTTTTAATTCAATTTCAAGTTTGGGATTTTTTTTTAACTCTCAATCTAAAAATTGTTTTGTTATTATATAGAGATTATAATTTTGCTGGGGAAGCATGCTAGCCCCTAAAATGTCCAAATTTGATGTGGAGATTTTGATGGAAATAAAAGTTTTGAGGTTTACTGAATAAGTTCTCATATTATTCTTGATTTCAACAAGAGAATCTTGAATAAAAGAAAATAAAAAGTTCTAATACTCTACTAATGTCAAAGGCGAATACAAGAGGGGGGGGGGGGGTGTAAGGGGGTAACTACCCCCCCCCCCCCGAGATTTGAAAAAAATACTTTTTTTTTCAAAAAAAAATTTGTTTTTAATGTAAAAATTTAAAAATTAATACTTAAAAATTTGATTTGTATTTATATTCTGGCAAACATGTACAGAATGCGCCTTTAAATTACCGAAATTAAGAAAAAATCGTGTGCTGTGCGACCAGTCTCACCAGATTACCCTCCTCCCCTAGGGCGGGCCCTAGAAACACCTCTGAATCCGCTCTTGACTAATGTAGTTTTTCAATTATTTTTCTTCAAATCGGATGTAACAATTTCGATTAAGATTCAACAATCAATTGCTCTTTAAAATGCATCTCATATTCACCGCATTGTGTCAAGTTAAATTTACTTTTGAGAAAATATACCATTATCATAAATGATTAAAATGGTACCAAAATATAAATTTTTCTTTAATTATAAATTTTCTGAAGTAACTTACGCACACGCATACAGCTTATAGCAGTGGTTTCCAAACTTTATGTTACCACACCTCCCTTAAAAAAATTTAATAGTATGACGCCATCCCCCTTCCCCCGCCCATTTTATAAAATAATATAAACCCAAAGATTTTTGTTGCTAAAAAATTTAATAATACAAACTATTATAATTATAATGACAGTAAAATTTAAATTTAAGTCTTAAAAGAGGTAAAAATCTTAAATCTCGGAATCGGATACCGCAAAATATTTTTTTTTTTCACTAGTATATGAAAACTAGATGCACCGCCCACCTTTAGTGTACGCAGAGTAATTTATTATTTAGAATAATATAAAATTTTTAAAAAATCAGAGCCCTCGGAGGAGGGGGGGGGGGGGGGGGGGCAAATGTCCCTGGTAACAGACGGATTTTAACGAATTATATAGAGCATATAGAGAAAGGATTTTTCAAACTCATACTTTAAAAATCAAAAATATAAATGAAAAAAAAATACAAAGATTTTGTAGGGTTATATATAAATAAATAAGCATAATATTAATGATATTAATACTCACAAAATAAAGTTCCACCAAAAGCGAAAAAATGAGCACTCACCTAAAACAAAGGAAAAAAAAAACAATGTTAATGTCAGGATTAATTTGTCTGTTTATTGAAATAAATAAATCATTTAAATTAAAAAAAAATCTGGTGTGAATGGTCGCACAGCACACAACTTTCTCTTACCTTTGGTAATCGAAAGTTGTCACACCATATTTTTTGTGCCAACATATATTTAGTTTTCTACAGTATGGTACATTTGATTTGATGGTCAAGAAGACTATGGCAACCATTTCTCCTAATTTTCCTATGAAGTATACGAGTAAAGTGTGCTTCATAAGATTTCAATGGCAAAATGAGAATATACATTTTAAAGAGCATCTAAAAAATAATTGATTTTTGAATTTTAATCAAAATTGTTGGAGCGAATTTTGAGAAAATAAAAAAAAAAACTGAAAAAGTACATCAGTAAAGTATTAGTACTCTTTGGCCGATTTTGTTTAAAAGCTTATTTTCACGCCTTAGAGGCGTAAGTCATAGAGATGAGAGAAAGTAAAAAAAAAAAAAACAGTGTAGAGTTTTGTAATTAGCATTTCGATATTCCGAAATATTAATAAATAAAAATACCAACCAACTTCCTGATGATGAAATTAGCTGACATTGTTAGCATTAATAATTATAAAACCAAAGGTTGATTCAAAAATACAAGAATACCTCTCTACCATGCCAGAAGAAATAATAGGCTAATATCGCAAATGCTTTAAAAAATTATACTATATTATAAAGGAGCTGACTGACTTCCTGTCCCTGTGTGTATGTGCTATCAAGGCGCTGATTGGCTTGAGTTACAGGAAGTAGAGTGGGAAATTTAAAACTTTAAAATTTTGCAATTGCTCGCCGAAGGAGAGTGAAGTTTCCAAACAGTGAGTAAGAATAAATTTGATGCATTTGCTCGCCAAAGACCATCAAAGTTTTAAAAGAATTTAGTATTTTTACTTTCTTTTATTTAGACCAATCTATAGTAGTAAGATTGGAAAAATTGAATCCCGGAATTTCAAAGGAAATACACGTTTTGGGGCCTTGCCAAGGTACAGTCGGCGCCACAAGTGCCTGTTATGCTCGAGAGTGGAGCTTTGAGCTTAGTCAATCAAACCAATATTTTTAAAATAAAAACTCTTTTTTTTAATGCAACTGAAGGGGAAAAGCTACTTTTAAGACCAAACGTCCGATAGCTAAGAATTTTGGTTGCCTAAGCTCAAGGGGTCCACTCTCGAGTACATCAGGCACATGGGGCGCCGCCTGTACTATCATAAACAATATAGAAAAATCTGTAATAGCACATCGCACATCATGTGTTTTAGAAAGTTGTTTATTATAAGACTACATTTAGTCATTGCAGATTTTTAACAATAATAATAATAATAAAATCAACGAATTTAAATGCTATATGATTTGTTTAAATGCAAAAAAGAGAACCAGTTTTAAAAGAACGAGTATAAATATTCTAATATTTAAAAGTTTATTATCTCATTAAATAAAATTGTTTATAAAATTTAATAAAAAATAGAATTTTGATAATGAGAGTAAAATGTCAAGTCTATAAGTGAAATGTGGGAGACTTAAGCCGAAATACCAAGAAGCGAATTTCAATTTGAATAAATAAGAAAGACGACTTAATCAATGTAATAGAATAAAATTGAAATTGAATGATAGGGAGAGCGAAATCGCAGCACAGAATAAAATTTCACTCTGTCAAGTAATTTATTATTTTTTTTTTTAATGAATAGAGAGACTGGTCAGCAGGTGGCATCGATCTCCCCCTAGAGATGAATTTCGGCCAATTTTGAAGAAGACTGGGCGGCGGTGGGGCGAGGGGGGGGGGGGGAGTAGCGTGCCTGGCAACCAGGGGCGCATGCTCCCAGGCGTCCCTGGGGATCCCCGGCGCGGGATGGAGCGGGACTCATGGCCTTCAACCTGTATATGACCTAGATCAAGGAAAACCGGCATCTCCCTCTCTCCCTGCTGCTGCTTGCTCCCTCGGGACCGGGACGCCCACTGACAGGCTCCTTCTTTCTCTCTCTCATATAACCATCAACAACCACTTCCAGTAATTACGTTATTATTAATCAAATGGCCATCTTGGAAAAAAAAGACAGCATCTTATAAGTTGCACCCTTGACAGGAATTTAAAATAAAGTCTTTGAAAATTAAAGGAACTGTCTGTTGGATTTTAATTTTTTTTTTTAGATAAAATCATGTCAACAAAAAAATTAGAACTTCATCTAGATTTTCTTTTTATTGAGTTTACTTTCTCTTACCTATATATGTAATATATAGTGAGAAAGTAATGTTTTAAATAAATAAATAAATTATAAAAGAATAGATGAATTGAAGTTATTGGTTATTTTGGTGAAAGGTAAGCAAGGTTTAAGAGATTTTTAGATTAATTGCTCCAGAGCAGTTGAAAAATAATTGCTCATTCGCTCGGGAGCAATTAATCTAAAAATCTACTAGTGCGTTGTCATTTGGATTGGAACTAGTTGCCATCCAGCGAAAAAAATCGAACTATGCACCCTATAATAATTTAATTATGTATTTTACGATCTAAAGAATTCACCGTAGTTTTAACATTTTTAAAATTAAAATAACTTAATAATAGCCTAATTAAGAGTAAACACTAGGTTTAATTTAAAAAAATGAGTTTTATTTGGTTTATGTAGGTCTACATATCGATGTTAAAACACCAGAACCTTATTACAAACTCATAAGCAAACAAATAAGGTTCTGATGATGATGTTTTAACATCGAAATGTACATAAACCAAATAAAACTCCTCTTTTTAAAATAAACTTAGTGTTTACTTTTAATTATTATTAATTATTTAAAATTTAAACGTGAGATTTAATTTTGTTAGTGATTCTCTGGCAAAATCTCACATTTGATTGTTAAATAAACAAACAATTTACGTAAAGTTTTGAAATTTTTTTTCTTTATTTTTCGGCTGTAGCTTGACGCCATTCAGCCTATTGATGGAAAAGACCCTCGAAAAGTTGATTTTGGAATGGATTTGATATTTTTCGATTCTCGGAATCGATAAATCATTTCTGAAAGTCGATTTTTCGACTTTAAAAACTCTATAACTCGTGCTTAGGAGATACTCACTAAATATTAAATATATTTATTAAGATTTATGAAGTATTTAAACATTTTATTAGCCAGCGGGCCTGGCAAGAAGAATGAACAACAGCCACCAAGATCAATGTCGTTAAGCAACGCCAAGCGGTGCAGGAAATTGGGATAGGTGGCCCCCGAAAAACAAGACCGCCGAAACACATCCATATATTGTATTAAAAATCTGGTGTGACTGGCGCACAGCACACAACTTTCTCTTACCTTCGGTAATCGAAAGTTGTGTACTGTGCTTGTCACACCAGATTTTTTGTGTCGACATATATTTAGTTCCCAACAGTACGGAACATTTGAATTCAGATGTAAAATTTATAAGTATGGGAAAATATTTATATTTTGTTACCATGGCAACCATTTCTCATATCTTTCCTATGAAATACAAGAGTAAAGTGGTCTTCAGAAGATTTCAATCACAAAATGAGAATATACATTTTAAAGAGAATCTAAAAAATAATTGATTTTTGAATTTTAAAAAAAATCGTTGGAGCAAATTTTGAGAAAATCGAAAAAAACTGAAAAAGTACATCAGTAAAGTACTAGTACACTTTGGCCGATTTTGATTAAAAGCTTATTTTTCCGGTCCCGGGGGGTGTTTAACTTAAATATAAAATTTCAACCTCGTAGCTCAATTCCTTCATGCTTAAAATTGAACACACACCCACCCACCCACACACCCACCCACACACCCACCCACCCACCCACCCACCCACCCACCCACAGACAGACCATGTCGCGAAAACCACTTTTTTGGATTCAGGGGACCTCAAAACGTGAAGATCCATCAAAATCTCGACATCGAATTTTTGACATGAATCCAATACTTTCTCTCTATATATATATTACATATATACATAGGTAAGAGAAAGTAAAAATAAAAATTCAATAAATTAATAAAGTCAAATGGCCTTAGCAGCCTAAATGACTAAAAAACAAAAAAATAGTGGGTACTACTTATTAATAAGAATTTTTTTTTTCAAGCAGGGTATTTTAAAATTAAGATATCTCTAATTCTTCATAGTTGAGTTCATGATAAGAGTATTTTTAACTAGAATCTATTAATTATTAACTCTTTAGGCCTATCGATTTCGCATTTAGTTGCATCTTCAGGGTCAACGATATATACAGGCTAGGTGAATTTTTTACATAAAAAAATTATTGAAATTTTACTTATTTATTCCTTCATGAATTTGTTAAAATGATAATAGAAAAGAAGGTGGGATGAAATAGTTCTTGTGTCTTGTTCGTTTCTCTTTAGTAAATATTTTATCAATCAATTTTACAATCAAACTTTAAAAAAAACAACTACCAGACTTTAAAAAATTCAATAATAAGAAAATTATTTAATAGATTATGAATTTTAAAAAGAATAATTAGTCTTTTTGATGACTTGTTTTATTTTGAAAAATTAAACTGTTATACCTCATTGATTTTGAATAAATATATATAGCTCTATTTGCTGTATATAGAGAGAAAATGTTATAGGAAGTTTTGATATCGATTTGATAAGCCTCTTGGCGTTAAACTGCTTACAAACTCGCAAGCTACAAGCTGACAGCCAGATGGGCAAACATCATAGGGAAAATAGGCAACCACAAAACATCGATCTGTCAAATTATATGATACATGTTGATAAGATTTTAAAATCATGAGATCAAAAGAATATCAAGAACAGAAAATATTACATAGACAAATCTAGGTTCGTTAAGAACAGCTTCCTCTTATAATTAGGCAAATAAATCTGGTGTGACAGATCGCGCAGCACACAACTTTCTCTTACCTTTGGTAATTGTAAGTCGTGTTTGTCACGCCAGATTTTTTTGTGACGAAATATATTTAGTTTCAGGCAGTACAAGATGTAAAAATTGTAAATATAGAAGAATATATATTAATTACCATTGCAACTATTTTTTTTTTATGAAATACATGAAATACAAGAGTAAAGTAATTGATATTCAAACAATTTTAGAGGAAAAATGAGAATATACATTTTAAAGAGCATCGAAAAAATAATTGATTATTATTAATTATTATCAAAATCGTTAGGGCTTTTGGGACATGGCTGAGTGGTAGAGTTTCTGCCTCTTGTGCTAGGGGTCAAGGGTTCGCATCCGTCTCATCCGACAAAAATTTATTTGTATTTAATTGACTACCAATAAATAGAGACGGGGTCTAAATGGTCTTCTATGCTGAAAGTCTCTTTGATTTTCAGTAAATCTATATATATAAAAATGAAATGGGAAAAATGTATGTATGTATGTAAATATGTATGTATATGTTCTATAGAAATCCACAATTTTCAATGAATCCATTTGAAATTAAGTACACCTATAATACATGGCTCTGGGAGTAACGTAGTAATAATTTGAATCTCTTAAATGTTTTGGAAAATTAATTATAATCAAATTTCTTCAATATGGGAACACAAAATCAACAAGTTGGCTAGGAAATTAGAGAGCGTCCTTTATGCTCTGAGAACCAGCTTCCTACCTGACTATGGGCTGGGGGTGGGGGCTACGCGGCAGTTGAAAAACGAAGAGAGGAAGCAGGTGACTGACCCTTTAAACAGTCATAAACAGACCCTTTTGTGCTGATCCCAATCGGTACCCTCGCCTCGCTTGAATATAAGATCCACAGATCATACATATATCAAGATTGGACAGCTCCATGTTAAAAGTTTTCCACAAGTTTTGACGCCCTCTTACAGAAGTTTCTGCGAACTAACTTTGCGCGCAAAAATTAAACAGAAATTTTGTGTCAAATTAACGCTCTCTATGGCCGCAGTTCCAACTAAACAGTAAGCGGTGGAAAAAAAAAACTCACCCACATGGGTTTTGAACTCAAGCTCGTATCGGAATCGTTGTTTGTAAATTCTACGATTTTACTCTCGCGTACACTGGTTTTGTTATTTTCTCATACCTTTTTAAGCTACTTAATTTGCAACTGTTAGGCCTAGTTTTAATTTTTTTTTAAACGAAATCAAATTAAGGACAAGTAGTGTCTCTAAATTTGAATCTCAAATAACTTAGATATTTTAAAGAATTTTCCGACATTTTTTTTTTTTTTTTTTTTTTTTTTAATGAATGAAATTCATAAATTTTTTTTATGAATTATTTATTTATTTAATTATTTTAATTTTTTTTTATTCGATTAAGTTTAAGGTCTTTTACGGCATAAGAGGCCATTTAGACCCCGTCTCTATATGATGCTAGATGTGAACCCTTGACCTTTGGTATCAGCAGTTCTCTACCTCTGAACCAATAATAATTTATTATAAATTGTAAAAAACTTATCTTTTGTAGGAAATCAAAATAAATAACCCCATTTCTTTTCAGATAAGATTTTTGTAGGGCTTCTCTTGACAATGGATCGATTCTTTTCTGTTAAGAATATGGTCATATATAATATTGGTATTAAGAATAACACCAAGAAATATTATTTTAAAAAATATTTATGAAAAATCTTATATATTGAAAAAGACCGTAACACAGATCATACAATCCTGAAATTAACTTTTGAAAATGACAATCAAAACTCCCTGGCCTGGGACATCTATGGAGTAAATTTTGAACTATTTCAGACAGCCCAGCGGTGCTCTCTGGTTATACCTTTGTGTAACTAAATAAAAACTTGAGGAAATTCTTCCCGTAGAGCTGTCCACCCCCTGATAAGATCCTTCCTTAACATCTTAACACTTGCATATATAATATCCCAAATTGGGAATAAACTTGCTCGCCGATGGCGAGCAAGGGGTCCAGGGGGCGCAGCCCCTGGCTAGGCGGAAAGCCCGCCGAAGGCGGGCTTTGCGACTATTTTAAATAAAATAAAAAAAAATAAAAAATAGAGCAAATTTTGAAAAAAATCGAGAAAAGTACATCAGTAAATTACTAGTACTCTTTGGCTGTGGGTCGGGCACACCGGAGCACAAATTGGTGGATCCGTGGTTCGACTCCCTCCGGCTGCACACCCTAACTTTTTTGGGTATTTTAATTAATAAATATTGAATCTTATAGAGAAGGAAGTTATGTAGAGTCCCGAAAAAAATGCATTCAGAAATTCTAGTGAGCTGCTTTATTCTTTGCTTTATTTGGCACTTTAGGTTTTACAAATTTTTCTTTTCACACCATTTTTTATTAATAAAGAGAAGAGAGGCAAATTGTTTGGTGAATAATAATAATATTTATTATTTTTATATTCATTTTTAATTCGATATTTAATTCTAAGCATGCGTTTAAATGCTTTCTTATGTTAATATATCATTCATCTTCGATGATCACCATTGTTATTTTTTTTATACTCGTACATAAAGACTTGGACCAGTCTTAAATTTTAATAACTTAAGTTTGCTTCTCTTCTATTTAATTTAACTTTTCAGTATTTTACCAAAAGGGATAAAAAAATTTTTCATTTAATTAACAAAGACTGTTTTCATTTACAAGGTCAAAAAGCAACACGCAAAGCAGGGCATTAAATATTTACTCTATTGTCTTAAGTTCAATATCAGAGGTAAAAGTGGATTCAAATATAATCAAGGCCATTATGGAATTAGTTAATTTTTTTAAAGTAATAAATATTTTTTTTTGAATTGGTCAAAGAATCAGTCGGTTCTCCGATTAATGTGAGCAAATTTTTACTTGGTTAGTACTTGAATGAAATGGATGTATAGGTTTTCTCGAATTCATTTGGAAAGATGAAAAATAATATTTTTTTTGCCAATTTATTTTTTTTAATTTTAGTATATCTTAGCTCTCTATCTCCAAAATTTTTATTATTAAAAAAAAATTTCATTTATTGAAATGGGAAATTGATTGTTTGCACATGAGTCTAGATGTATACCCCTTCTCTACAATACTATAATCCAGAAGCATTTTACATATTTATTAATTTATATTTATTTTTGACTAGGCCTATAGTGAAAATTTTATTACCTTAAGGTGCGCGTCTCGGGGTTCTAATTTTGGGAGATTCCAGCGGCCACAATTTTGAAGATATCGACCTCAATTTTTTTTTTTTAATTAAAGCTATTTAAAATATCTACAGCTTATAGAAGCCCTTTTTTTGATTTTACGAAAAAATAAATTTTTTTTTTAGATTAATCGCATTAAAGAAAATATATTTTTTTTAAATTCGCTCTATATCTTATAGATAATTAAATTAGTAATCATTGTGTTAAAAAATAATTAATTTTTTCCCCTTAATTAATTAGCTGGAATCTTTAAAATGAAATAAATCCCTTGTATTTCTATGGAGAAAACTAACGCCATCTCTTGCCGCCTCGAGTAACTCGGTAGTGAATGGTCTTCTAACGGATTTTCGAGACGCGCACTTTAAATTAAATTCTCTCCAACAAATTTTGTTTAAAATTCTTAAATGAATTATTTTTTAGAAGTTCTTTAAAATGTATATTCTCATTTTGCCCTTGAAATCCTTTGAAGCACACTTTACACTTATAAAGTTAAAAGAAATGGTTGGAATGGTAACAGAATATAAATACTCGTATTTTCCCATTTCTATAAATTTTACATCTTGAATTCAAATGTACTATACTGTCGGAACCTAAATATATGTCGACTCAAAAATCTGGTTTGACAAGCACAGAATATAGCTTTCAATTACCGAAGGTAAAGTTGTGTGCTGTGCGCCAGTCACACCAGATTTTTAGATTTTCCAATCTAAATACAGTGAGAGCAAATGCTCAAAACTTTTTCCTCTTCAATTTAGTTAAGTAATACTATAATCTTTCAATATTGACCTCTCAACATGTAGTCTACGTTGTAGACTTATGAAATTTCAATCAACCAATCAAATAGAAAACTGAAGTGTGAAATATAAACATGAGTAGAATATTACTTTGAATAAAGTAAAATTCAACAAGATTCACTTGACAGAAATAAAAAAAAACTATTTTATTGAAATTTCAAGATATTTTTTGAATATTTTTTTTTATTTTTTTTATTTATTTATTTTTGGACCAGAAGTCAACAAAATAAAAAAACTTTTATTAATATGACGAGCTTTGTTTGAAATAGTTGGAGGATTTTCAAACAACAACGCTCTTTATATAAGTCTATAAGTAAATACTGTATATCGTTTAAAATAAATAAAATTTGCGAGATGAGTTGTCTAAATTTAGAAAAAAAAATCTGGTGTGACTGGCGCACAGCACACAACTTTCTCTTACCCTTCGGTAAGAGAAAGTTGCGCACTGTGCTGGTCACACCAGATTTTTTGTGTCGAGATATATTTAGTTTCCGATAGCATCTTAGTTTCAAACTTGCATTTTAAATGTTGACTGCTTCAAATAAACTATGGTTATTTTTCAAAATTTTAATCTCATATTTGGACATTTTATACACAATATAGAATCGTAAATAAATACAAAATTTCATAAGAATTGGAAAAAAAAATTTTAAATGCCTAAAAAGTTCTAAAGGGGACCCCCTTTTGAATCGAAATTAACATACAAATCCCTATAGGAAATTAACATTAGGCCTATGCGAAGATAAGGTGGAAAGGGAATTTAAAAAGAGTAGAGACAGGCGATAATGTTTGCAAGTGAGAGAGAGACATATATGTTTTCTTTGAAACAATTAAAGACACAAATAAATTTAAAAAAAAAATGGGAATTTAAATAATAATTGATTTTTAATCTAATAAAAAAGAAAAAGATTTAAATTCCGTTACCATGGCAACCATTTCTATCTTTCCTATGAAGAACAAGAGTAAAGTGGTCTTCAGAAGATTTCAACGGCAAAATGAGAATATACATTTTAAAGAGCATCTAAAAAATAGTTCATTTATGAATTTTAAAAAAAATCCTTGGAGGGAATTTTGAGAAAATCGAAAAAAACTGAAAAAGTACATCAGTAAAGTACTAGTACTTTTTGGCCGATTTTGTTCAAAAGCTTATTTTGAGATTCTTCAAAGGTACCTAAGTTAAATATAAAATTTCAATCCGGTAGCTCAATTCCTTCATGCTAAAAAAATGGTTCCACACATACAGACACACATACATACACACATACACACATACACACACACAGACCAATTTGCGGGACCCACTTTTTTTGGACTCAGGGGACCTCAAAACATGTATATCCATCAAAATCTCGACATCGAATTTTTGACATGATCGCAATACTTTCTCTCTCTATATATTTCATATATAGGGTAAGAGAAAGTAATATAACAGTAGTAAATACATTGGTTGGAAAAAAAAGAAAAATTAACAAAGTGATACATAAATGTAGTAATTAATTTAAAAAATCTGGTGTGATTGGCCGCACAGCACACAACCTTCTCTTACCTTCGGTAATCGAAAGTTGTGTTCTGTGCTGGGTCACATTGGATTTTTTGTATCGTGTTATATTTAGTTTCTATTTATTAATTTATTAGAATACAAGATATTTGTTTTTTTTTTCGGCTGCAGAGGCCATTTGACTTTTATACATTAATAAAAGTCGCGGGCGTTCAATAGTCTTGTTTTTCGGGGGCCACCTATCCCGATTTTCAGCACCACTTGGCGTTGCTTGACAACATTGATCTTGGTGGGTGCTGTTCTTTCTTCTTGCCAGGCCCATCGGCAATTTAAGATATAAAATTTATAAACATGGGAAAATATTTATATTTTGTTACCATGGCAACCATTTCTCCTATCTTTCCTATGAAGTACAAGAGTAAAGTGTGCTTCAAAATAATATTTCAAGTACAAAATAAGAATATACAATTTAAAGAGCATCTAAAAAAATAATGGATTTATGAATTTTAAACAAAATTGTTGGAGAGAATTTTGAAAAAATCGGGGGAAAAAAAGTACATCGGTAGAGTACTAGTACTCTTTGGCCGATTTTGTTCAAAAGCTTCGTGTCACGTCCCATGGGGATACCTAACTTTAATATAAAATTTCAATCTCTTACTTTTTTTGGTTCTTGAGATATTTTGTTCACGGACACACACACAGACAGATCATGTCGCGAAAACTACCTTTTTTGGGCCTCAAAACGTGTATATCCATCAAAATCTGGACATCAAATTTTTGACATGAATCCAATACTTTCTCTTTCTATATATTAACATATAAGAGGAAAGAAAAAAAAATAGTGAAACAAAAATAGAAGAAAATCTTCAATATCAACATCAATCGGCGAGATATCTATTTTATTATTATAAAAAAAAAAAATAATAATTTCCCCCAATTTCCTTTCACTTGTTGATTGAAAATCAATCAGCGAAGATATTTTTTTTAGATTTCATTTGACATATGTATAATGTCAATTATATATGTGATATGGGTTGCGGGGGATAAACTGGGTGGCGCAACAGGCCGCGTGGGTTGGCAGACGAGACGCTGGCCAGACAGGGCCAGAGCTGCCTGCAGAGGGTAAGTTGACCCAGGGCGCAAAGGGCGCAGAAGGGCGCACGGGGTCAGGGTTAAGAGCGTTAAAGGGCCCGGGCGCTCACCGAATGACCTGGGCTGCTGCGGCGCGTCAGCCGCGCCCCTGCGCGCCTCGCAACAGCCGCATCTTTCAGCCTCGCTGCTCTTCTATTTCAGTTATATTTTAGGTTTCCACATAACCTCAACTTTTCCTTTTTATGGGTGACAGGAATATATTTTCTTTAGAGGTTTTAGGTTCCATTTCACCGAAGATTTCATTAGACCATAATTTTGAAGTTTCAATTTAGGTTGTTAATATATTAATTTATAATTAATTAATTTAGGTTCTCTAGCCTCAAGGATTACATCAAACAGAAATTAGTTTCTAGCAAGAGTAAGGTGAAATGAAACTTTGAAATAATTTCAGAGACTAATGATAAATATATTAATATTATCCTAAGGTTTTAGTCTTATGCAAGTTTTGTAATTTGTATTTTTAATTATGGAGAATAGGAATGTTTTTTTATTTGAAGTGAATATACATTTTAAAGAGCATCTAAAAAATTATGATTTTTGAATATTAAACAGTTTTGGTGGAGCAAATTTTGAGAAAATAAAAAAAAAAGGCTAAGCATTTTGGCTGTCTATGCTCAAGGCTCAACTCTCAAACACATCAGGCACTTGTGGCACAGACTGTAGCAAACTATGGGAGAGGAATTTTTGTTAAATTTAACAAGATCTGAAAAGACTCAGCTTAACCTAATAAGTACTTAGCATATTGTACTAGAATTATTTATTAGGTAAATAGAAATATTCAGCAATTATGAAGTTATAAAAATGACAAATATCGTCCCTTTTTTGAACAAAATAATATTTAAAAGACACCGTTAAAAAAATGTATTCTTGATAAGTAGTAAGAGATCAATTTTTATCATTTCCCATGATAAATTCCAAAGGTGGTAAAAAGGGTATAAAAACACGCAATGTTGTTGTAAAAGAGGGCGCAAAATCATCTTTCTCTTTTTCTCCTAGCAAGCAAGAAACTCTCACTCTCTTTTTCTAAATGAGTCTTTTTTGTTTTTTATAGTTCGTTTTATCATGATATCTACTCTCCTCGCAAGTTTTGATGTGGCAACAAAGATTTAAAACCTTTTAAAATAAAAACAAATACCTTTGCAAAGAGTGTACTTGGGAAAAATCCTCCAGCACGGAAAGAAAATAAAATTAAATAAGAAAAAGAATTGAAATTACATAATAAAAAATGTGTCAGTGATGATGGGTTGATGATATAGAAATAAAAATGAGATGTTAAAAAAAGAAGGGGACATATGTTGTGTTACATCTAAGAATAAATCTTCAAAAAGAAGTGCTTTCATAAATCCCATTCAATCAATTCCTAATTTATCCTACTCTCTTTAATTCCCTCTGGAATTAATAAATATTAGTAATCTACAATATATCAAAGAAAGTGATGACATTTATTTGCGAAGTAAAAAATAAACTATAATTGAGCTAGTACTTGAAAATACTAGAAGTAAATTTTTGATTAAATTTGAAAATTTTTTTATACGAAATTAGCAGCAAGAACAGTGTAGTTTTTTGTACTAATAGCTTAATTTTTTTTTAATTAGATGTCTCAACATTTTTTTTTTTTGAAAATCCAAAAGTAAAATGAGGTTTTTAGGCTCTTTAGATGATGGATTATTCATAGAGCAATCGAAACTCCTATGAAATAAAGAACAAAGAATAAACAAGTGTTCTAGGATGATTAAATTTTCAAATGAGTGATCAAAATTTTAGTGAAGACAAAAGTATTAATAAATGATCAACCAATCAATTTCTAGATAACAAATTGCAAATTTATTGATAACATTAAAGCGTTCATTAAAAGCATAAATGTGAAATTATATATATATATATATATATATATATATATAACGTATACGGGAATAATTAATAAATATTAATTATGGATACACGTGTTAAAAATCTAGTGTGTCTAGTCGCCCAGCACACAACTTTCTCTTACCCTTCGGCAAGAGAAAGTTGTGTACTGTGCTTAATTTTTTGTGTCGAGATATATATGCCTTTAGCACCCAAGTTTCAAATTTGCCACCGGATTCATAGATGGCGCTGAGCTACGAATGCTTCCACATCAATAAAGCGAGTTTCAAACAATTTTCACGAAAAATTTCAGTGATATACTTTTCAAAAAGCATCAAAAAATAGTTGATTTATGAATTTTAATCAAAATCGTTGGAGTGAATTTTAAGAAAATAGAAAAAAATCTGCAAAAGTACATCAGTAAAGTACTAGTACTTTTTGGCCGATTTTGTTCAAAAGTTTATTTTCACCCTTTGGGGGGATGTCTAGCTCAAATATAAAATTTCAACCTCCTAGCTCTTTTCGTTCCTGAGATATTTTGTTCACAGATAGACCTACTTTTTTGGTCTCAGGGGGACCTCAAAACGTGTATATCCATCAATCTCGGCATCAGTTGGGGAAAAATATTTTATTTTTTAAATTAATATTATATTTAGAAAAAAATTTAATCAAATTATATTAGCTACAAATTTTTTTTTTTTTTTTTTTTTAAACATTCACACTTTTTTCTCGTTCACACTCACATTCACACAGTCTTTTCGGCAACTCAGGCCATTTAAGACTTTAGACGATAACCGTTATGAATATATATTATTTAGGGTCCAGGCATTCTTATTTAAGCCAAGCTATAAATTAATTTATAAATAAAGATGGTGCCTAAATGGCCTAAGATGCCAAAAAAAGGCAAAAATGTATTAACTACTTTTTGAGAGCTACTGTACTTAAAATAATAAATTTTACTCTAAAATAAAAAATCTGGTGACTGTTCGCAGTGTACACATTTTTCCCATATCTTCTGTAATTGAAAATTGTGTTCTGTGCTTGTCATGTAAAATTTTTTGTGTCGACATACTGTATATATAAAGCGTAGGCTTACTTCTTTCTTCAACTCAGAATATAATTTAATATGAATATTATTTAAAAGATGGGGCGTGGCCTCGCCAAGACTTCGGCTAATCTCGCCCTTCCTCCGTCGTCGCTCGGAAGCTGGGAACGCATTTTTGTTAGGAACGCATTTTTGTTACGTTACATTTTTTTCCAATTCACCATGCGTAAGCCGCGTTAAAGAATTTCGTTCCAAAAATAAAGTAAAATGAAAAATAAAAACTTTAAGCTGGAATTTATATATTTAAGATCATAATAATTAGAGATCTTCGGACTGTTGTCTATTAATTAATTATTTTAATGGCACCTCCAACCAAAACTACGATGATTTTTTTTTTTCTTTTTTCTTGACGCTCAACTTGCTTAAATCTTCTAATTAATATTTTTCCCATAGAATTTAAAAATTTTTTTTTCTTCTCATTAATTTAAAAAATTCCAGGTGATTTGATTTTTTTTCTCTTCTTTTCTTTCCATTCTGATAACCTACAAGTTTAACGCTGACTATGGAAAGATCTCATATTTGCTCACATCAATTTCGCTTTCATTTGCTGTTCATCTTTGACGGCAATGAATTAATGAGATAGGTCTTCATTTAAAGTTAAAACCATCGCACCCTTACTACAAAATATCCCCTCCTACAATTGCAAATGCTAATTAGTTTAAAAGTTTTCTCTCTCTCTCTCTCTCTCTCTCTCTTTAGAAATCTCAAATACAAGTAAAAAATTTTTTTTTTCCTATATATAAAATATAACCTTTTATTGTTGTTGATGAAATGGGTTTATCTGTATTTACTTTTTTTTTCTCTTTTCTTTCCTTCTTTAAGAGGATCTAAAAGCCAGGTGAGGAAGTTCTCACCCTCTTTCTCGACCTAAATCCTCTAAAAAAAAGATAAATTATTAAGGGGAAGAAAAGAGGAAATAAAAAAATAAATAAATATAAAGAAAAAAAAAAAA
>JAKCPI010021857.1:0-20691 GCA_023213315.1 Euborellia annulipes | reverse complement strand
ATAATTCTATTCAATAATTAAAAATAATCTCCCATAATAAACGAAAACCCCTGTAAAAGTATCATTACTGTACTACTACTCTTTGGTAGGTTTTATTTAAAAGTTTATTTTCACGCCTCAGGAGGGTACCAAAAAAAAATAATAAACTCGTTGCTTATTTCCTTCTTGATATAAATTGAACACAGACACACACTTCGAGAGACCATTTTCGGGACCAGGGGTCTCAAAACGTGTAAGTTATTTCCATAAAAAATCTCAACATGGAATTTTTGACATGAATCCTATACTTTCTCTCAATATACAGTATATACTAGTAAGATAAAGTAAAAAACGCATCACAAAATCTTTGGGGGAGTCTGTAATTATCCTTATATTTTAAGAAGTTGTTATATTCCATTGCTTTAATTGTACATAAGGGCATTCCACATAGTTTTATTAAAAATACGTATCCCAAATTTAATTATAATAAATCCTAGCATCATAAAATATGATATAAAGCGAAGTCAGACTTTCGAAGTGTCATTTAATGACAAACTATTAGTATTTATTAAAAGGTGAAGTTCCTAGCGAAGGGGAACTGCACTTTGAACTGGCCGAGGGATCCCGTTGTGAAGAGATCAAAGAATCCGGCGTGAGAGGAGAGACGTCGTATATCATTCAGAACTACTTGATTTGATTACTTCCCCGGAGGTCCAAAAAGAATTAAGAGATAGATTTAGAATCATAGAGATAAGTGGAAGAGATTATCAAAAAAAAGAATAAACTATTCAAAAGGGAATCAAATCATCTTTATTAGTGAAATAATTAACATTTCTGATTAGTTTGTCGATAATCTAATTTATAACAGGTCGTAGGGAAAAGTTACAGGCATGAATTTTACTAATGTTTTACCCACACCTTAACTGGAATCAATTATATTATTTTTCACTTTCTTTTACCTATATATGTATTTACTGTATATAGAGGAGAAAAGTATTGGACTCGTGTATAAATTCGATGTTCAGATTTGATGGAGGTCCCCTGAGGTCCAAAAAAGTGGATTAGAATGAAATTTGGGATATTTATATTACTAAGTGTTCAAATATATTGTTAAAAGGGTAATAGTCACTTTTTTCTTAAAATTTGCTGCAATAAAACATCAATTTCCGAAAAGACTGTGCCCCAGTATTTGTCCCTTCCCCTCTACCCTCTCTCTGCGGCCCTATTCAAAGCCTATGAGATCTCAAATATAGAATTATCCCTATCTGAATTAAATGAAAGATATTAGTGTGAGGTGGTTAGCTGAGTAGCTCTTGTAGTAAGGGATGAAAGGAGCAGTTGCAGCTAGTTTTATTAGGCACTTCAAGCCTACGTATCGGTCAGATATACGACCATCCTCAGGGCTGAAATATATCAACAAAACTCCTCAAAAGGTCGAATGGTGCAATCAAGTAAAGACCAAACGCTATGCGAGTCAATCTAGCCTTGAAAGAGCCTTGCAGAGCGTTTGGTCCTTATTTAATGGTGAAACAATTTTTACTTGATTGCACCACCTTATGAGAAGTTTTGTTGATATACTTCAGCCCTGAGGATGGTCGGATATCTGACCGAAACATCGGCTTGAAGTGCCTAATAAAACGAAATAAAAACTAGCTGCAACTGCTCTTTCTTTCATCCCTTAGTAAATGAAAGATTTAACCAAGTCTTTGATTGAGAGAAACATCAGGAGAAACTGAGAATTAAAGCTCCAAAACCGACATGACCCAATGAAAATTCTGATATATCAGAACATTGGGTTATTTAATCTTTTCTCTTCTGTGAACAAAAGCAAATTATAAAATATTACGCTCCCTATTCGATGCATGAGTAAGAATCCCGATAAAGGGACCTTTCAACTTCCTGAAAAAGGTTGAAAGTTTGCCACCGAAACGCCGAAAAAGTAGAAAGATAAAAATTCCATTTCGTTTCGTGTATTTTTTATCCCGTTATAATAGTATAACTTAGATTAAACATTTAAATAGTGATTCTATAAGAAATCGAGATATTTCCCTCCTTTTTAAAGTTTCCTAATACCGATGCATTTTATTATGCATTTCTCGTAAATGTTTTTATACCATTTATATTTCAACTCTTAATGAACAAATCAAAACAAATTATAAATCTACTTACCAAAATGAAGAACTTGTAGAGTGTAGCTCCCTGAGCCCAGGCGATGGCCGGTGAGGTATGAATTGCTCTGGCATGTGAGTCGAAGGCAGAGGGTGTGCAAGCAAACCTGCCTCCTCCTGCCAAATAAGAGAGAATTAGAAAACTTCCACACATACAGATAATATTCTACATTTAATAGATAACTAAGAATATTTATTTTTTGAATATTTGCTATCTTGGTGGCGAAAGCGAATTCATTGATTCAGAGAGCCAGTGTCAAAGTAAAATTTAAAGATTCGTGGAAAAAATGGTATTTTATATTTGCAAACTTTAAAACTAAACGGCCCTCCCCCACCCCCGGCTCCCTGGGAAAAATTAGGGGTAGCGACTCACCTGACTGTCTGAAATAGATATTAATCTTTGCTTCTATTAATTTTAGAAATAATAGCACACAAAACAATTTAAATAAAAATAGGAGAAAATATTTTTTTTTTTTATTAAACTAGCATTTTTAACATCAGATGAAAAATGGGGACGCTGTACATTTATCCACCCCTTTGTTAAAATCATACTTTGCTTTTATAAATATCTACCTAAAATTAATATCTATCTCTGTATATTCTTATGAAGTTTAGTCAGTCAAAGGAGGAAAAAAAGAAAATTTAATCAAATAACAATTGTTATACTTTTTTCATTTGAGAGGTTTAATTATTAGGCTATAATTAATTAGCTTTTATTGTTCATAATGAGAGATAGAAACCTCACCAGAGGGAAGCATTTCAGACAGACAAACGGACATTAATGAATTATATACTGGTATACATGTATAAGTGTAGATTTTATTTTCTTACACTAGTTGAAGTAATGAATTAAAAGAATTTAAATTTCTATTTTATACTCCAATTATTTTATTTTTAATTTATTTATGACTTATTTTAAAAACAAATATTTATTTATTTTTTTTTAATGTTACTTGATAATTTAAAAACTCGAAAATATATTGTGAATAAAAAAATTTTGAGGGGTGGATGGATCTGTTGTCCTTCCTAGATACGCCACTATATTTATAGACCTCTAAGACTTGACAAAAATTTGTCCCTCTTTCCTAAGAAAAAATTATAAATTGCCAGTTAATTAAAAAAAAAACAACGAACTTATCACATATAGATATATTTTGCGATATTACTACTCTATATAATGAATATTAGGAATTAATTTTTTAATTTCTTCAAGGAAATTAGCCAAACATTAAAGAAGAGAGAGCGGGGCGAAATATTTTGTGAGGTCATATAATTGAATACTAGTTGGTGCAATTCTTTCAAATAATTTAATTAAACTTGTGATTGCAAGTATTCATTACATAGATATCACATAACCGAATCCTCTGTGTGTGTGTATATATATAGTCTACTGTGAATATTTATATTATGGTCTCTGATAGTGTTTTTTGATAATATTAATAATTTTATGGCTCATCACTTTTTTTTTTAATTACAGCTATTTTTAGAACCAAGAAAACAAATCTCTCAGATGGGGTTGAATAGAAAAAAAATAATTTGAGATGAGAGTAGATAAAATGTTTGGAAAGTTATTTTTTTTCCTGGTAATTTCATTCAAATTTAATTTTTTTAAAAATGCCTCTCTCTCACTCAATGTGTCTATTCAATATTGACTTGAACAATAGATGGCAATTCTGGCCCCATGTGCTTGATTTATATTGCCTATATAGATATATTTATTACTTCGGAATTTGAATATTTATTAGATATTTACACCTAATAGAATACATTTGATGTTAATAACTTTTGATTAATTTCATTCATAATAATAAAAACAAGTGTCTGGGATTAGGCCTAAATATTTAATAAATATTATTCAAATTATGAAGTAATAAAAATGTATAATTATAGGCTAAAATTATTTAATAAATTTGTGAGGTTTGTTAAATTTATCAGACTTGATTTTATTGAATATTAATCACTTATTGTTAAATTATATAGATCTCAAAAATTATTTAAAATATATATAAATGCTAAATGCCTTCCATCTATGGTTTATGTCAATATTGGAAAGATAATATTTCAAGAGAGAAGAGAGACATTCTTAATTTAAAAAAAATTTACTTTTTCAATATTCCATCAAGATGACCAGATGACTTGTTGGTTTAAAAGACTGATAGCCATAAAACTAAAATAATTCCTAAAACACACATTGAGTCAAATATAAATTTATAAATATATAATTAACTTATATGATTCAATATAATGCATTTTGGGGATCTATTTTTTAATAATTTGAAAGAATTGAGCCAAGTAGTTTTGTCTGGGATCAAATAGTTAAAGATTTTGAAAATTAGATAGTCAAATTCCTTCAGATCTATCTATTCATTATATAGAGCAGGGACATTACATAAACTAATTAGGTAATTGTATATATATATATATATATATATATATATATACAGTATATGCAAGACCTGTGATGTGTTTTTAAGGGTTCCTAAGGAGAGAGCCATTCTGTTCATTTTTAATTAAATTTATAGAATTTAAACTATCAGGGAAAAATCTAAATAATTTTTGTAATAAAAATGAAATAAACATTAAAGGGGTTGGAGAATAAATATAAAATAAACATTACTTACCAGTCTGAAGCTGGAAAATTTTCCTTTTTATTGCAGTAAGAAAATATCAATAGGAAGTTGGATGACTCAATCACTATTAAAAAGAAAAAAATATTTAATTATTAATAGAACAATTAATATTTCATTAAAGATTGTTAATAAATACCTTTAATAGTTTATTTGAGCTTAATCGCCTCGCTTAGGGGACTCAAAGGGATCACGATGATGGAACACGAAATGGAAATCAGAATGAATTCCAAATTTCTCAACAGTCACTCTATTATTTTTTAATAATTATTTTAATGTTTGAAAAGAAATTTAGTGATTATCAAAAATCAGGAATAATTTTCTTTCCATGAAAATAAGATGTGAACATCATCATCCTCTTCATCGACGTTAATCGTTTAATAAAAATATCGAGATGAAATGATTTGATTTATTTCAAACAATATCTGAAATTAAAAATATTATTTGGATTAGATTAATTAAAAGAATCATTTGAGAAAATATAAATATTGATCTTACATAAAAAAATAATTATTAGCTGAGAAATGTCAAATTTTTATCATTGAAATTTTCATCCATCTCATGACCGATTTTTAAAATTTTATATTCATTTTGAAGTTCGATTAATATAGAATAAATATCAATAAATGGTTTGTATTAAAATGATTTAAATAATATGGATGATTTAAGATTAATTATTCACAAGACGGCATGCTTGGATCTCTTTGATTTGGAGAGATCATAGATAATAGAAAAGAGACGCGAGCTGCGCATGTCCAATCAGGCAAGCAAAGAGAATAAAAAAAGAAGACTCAATTAAAATTATATTGCGTAATAATTTTAAATATATTTTAAATAATTAATTTAGCCTATTATTTATTTAAATTTAATATTATTATTGATAGTAATAAATAAAATAGTTTATATTATTAAATAATAATAAAGTTTAGGCTTATATATAATTTCCATAATTACTTTTTGGATACCAAATGGCTTAAACAAGAATGCCTGGACCTGGATATAATTATAATAACTGTATGAATGGGAAAAAGTGTTTTTTTTTTTTTTTTTTTAATAAAAAAAAAAATGTCCATACTCTATGGATTAAAAAAAAAAAATGAATAATTATTTACTATCACCTCATAAAAAAAAATCTAGTGTGACTGGCGCACAGCACACAACTTTCGCTTACCCTTCGGTAAGTTGTGTGTGAAAGTTGAGCACCGTGCTGCTCACACCAGATTATTTGTGTCGAGAAATATTTAGTAGCTCTTAACTTGACTTTCTAAATAGAAAGATAGAAAAATATTTAAAAAAATCTAGTGTGACTGGCACACAACTTTTTCTTACCTTCGGTAATCGAAAGTTGTGTGCTGTGCTTATCACGCCAGATTTTTTGTGTCGACATGTATTTAGTTTCCGACAGTACGATACATTTGATTTTCAAGATGTAAAATTTATATGTGAAAATATTTATATTTTGTTACCATTGCAACTATTTCTCCTATCTTTTCTATGTAGTACAAGAGTAAAGTGATCTTCAGAAGATTTCCAAGGCAAAATGAGAATATACATTTTAAAGAATATCTAAAAAAATAATTGATTTTTGAATTTAAAAAAAAAATCGTTGGAGCAAATTTAGAGAAAATCGAAAAAAAAACTGAAAAAGTGCATCAGTAAAGTACTAGTACTCTTTGGCTGATTTTGTTCAAAAGCTCCGTGTCACGTCCCAAGGGGGTGCCTAACTTAAATATAAAATTTCAACCTCCTAGCTCTTTCCGTTCTTGAGATATTTTGTTCACAGACACACAGACAGACAGACAGACCATGTCGCGAAAACCACTTTTTTGGATTCAGGGGACCTCAAAACGTGTATATCCATCAAAATCTCGACATCGAATTTTTGACATGAATCCAATACCTACTTTCTCTCTCTATATATTTACATATATATAGAGGTAAGAGAAAGTAAAAAACACATTGATTTAAAAAGATATAAAATAAACCAACAACAAAGATGAGAGCCAAGGGGAGGGGGGAGGTAATTAGAAATCGAAGTGAATGAATAAAAATCTGGTGTGACTGGCGCACAACACAAAACTTTCTCTTATCTTCAGTAATCGAAAGTTGTGTTCTGAGCTTGTCACACCAGATTTTTTGTGTCGACATGTATTTAGTTTCCGACAGTACGGTACATTCGATTTTCAAGATGTAAAATTTATAAGAATGATAAAATATTTATATTTTGTTACCATGGCAACCATTTCTCCTATCTTTTCTATGGAGTACAAGAGTAAAGTGGTCTTCAGAAGATTTCAATGGCAAAATGAGAATATACCTTTTAAAGAGCATCTAAAAAATAATTGATTTATGAATTAAAAAAAAAAATATATTAACATACATAGAGATAAGAGTAAGTAAAAGGTATTAATTCTAGAATTTACATGTAACGAATGGATGCAATGGATTTTATTTTCAATTAAAAAGTTTTTTTATTTTTATAATGTAATAATATATAAAATATATTTTGCTTTTTTTTAAATCGGCCAAAGACTACTCGTACTAGTACTACTTTTTCAATTTTTTTTCGCAAAATTCGCTCCATCGATTTTGATTAAAATTCAAAAATCAATTATTTTTTAGAAGCTTTTTAAAATGTATATTCTCATTTTGCCCTCAAAATTGTTTGAAGCACACTTTAATCTTGTAATTCATAGGAAAGATTCGAAAAATGGTTGCCATGCCATTTGATAATGATTTTTTTTTTTTTTTTTTTAAGTTCTTTTTCAGCATCTGACGCTATTTAGACCCATTCCCTATTGGTAGCCAATTCTATTAAATTCGCCTGAAGCGGGATGCGAACCCTCCTGACTTTCCAGCAGGCTTTTAACAAGTTTTGATTTTTTTTTTTTTTTGCTTCGAGCTTGATCCAAAACAAAGTTACATACATAATGGCGCAAAAGTATTTAATAAATGTTACTTATATGGATTGGTCTAACATTAATTTTAGAATTTCTAATTTCTATTTCACTCAATGCCCATTTTAAGTAAATAACGAGGCTCTTGAATTAAAAGAGAAGAAATAAATGGATTTACACATTAAAATTCAAAAAAATCCTTTGTTCTTCAAAACAGGTTGTAACATGTTTTTTTTACATAACACCCTATTATTTTTTCTCATGTCAATAAATCTGTTCGTGTTTAAGAAAAAACGTAGCCTAGTGATTCGGTGTCTTTTCAACTTGTTCGTTAAATCTTTTCCTTTTTTTTTTTTTTTTTTTTTTTTTTTTGTAAATGTTATTAGTAATTTTTTATGACAAAAAATGGAAAATCCCTTCTTCCTTCCCTTTTATGATGATTTTTTTTTTTTTTTTGGAATGGGTGCATAAGGTCCGATGACCTATAATGACCAATAGTCACATGCAGCCAGGAAGAAAATAAAAACAAAAGGAGAAGCATTAATCTGTGATTAAGACTAATTCGAAGAGACCTCCTAAAATAGAGTGTAAATACCTTTCTTAATTTCGATGCTTTAATTTTCTTTTAGAAAAGAAAATAAAATTTTATTTGTAGGCCATACTAGGCGATTAGCCTCCAAAAACTAATCAGCACATTTTAAGATAATTACTAACATTTGAAGCAAATCGTGTCTATAAGATTTAAATTTCTTTGCATGTATGATAGATATTAAAACTTAAAAAGTTAAAAAATTATTTAAGTATATATATGTAGAAGTAGACTTCTTTGAAAAATTTTTATAAAAAAAAAATAAATTTAATTTTAATTATAATTTATATAATTCGGCAATAGGGCCTACAGGTAACATTTATTTCCTTAAACCACCATAGGCATAAGATTCCAGGAATTAGTTTGTTTTTCGGTTGCTGGTAAGTTAACATTCCAAATCACTAATTTGATCTATAGCTCCACTAGAGTGGTTCACGTATGTTCAGTTACCATTTAAGATTTTAACAATTGAGAGTGCTGTGAAGAAAGTTGCCTAACTTCCAGCAAACACGAAAGCACTAATATTATTCATTAAAAATTTCACCTCATATCTATACAAAAAATGTGGTGTGACTGGTCGTACAGTACACAACTTTCTCTTACCTTCGGTAATCGAAAGTTGTGTTCTGTGCTTGTCACACCACATTTTTTGTGACGAGATATAGCCTATTTAGTTTCTGCCATTTATTTTATCTTTCCTATGAAGTACAAGAGTAAAGTGTGCTTCAAACAATTTTGAGGACAAAATGAGAAAATACATTTTAAAGAGCATCTAAAAAAATGATTGATTTTTGAATTTTAATCAAAATCGTTAGAGCGAATTGTGAGAAAATAAAAAACAAAGTCAAAAAGTGCATCAGTAAAGAACTAGTACTTTTTGGCCGATTTTGTTTAAAAGCTTATTTTCACGCTCCAGGGGGGGGGGGTGTCTAACTTAAATGTAAAATTTCAGCCCGATAGCTAAATATCTTCATACTTAAAATTGACCACAGACAGACCATGTCGCAAAAACCACTTTTTTGGATTATGGGAACCTCAAAATATGTAGAGTAAGGTGGGGCAAAAGTCCGCACGGGGCAAAAGTCCGAATCCTCATTTTAAAATCCCCACTAGACTTGGCGTTGTTACTAACCTAACAACTTTGTTAGGTTAGTAACAACAAGAACAGATGATGATTCGAAATTCAATAACGTGTTTGAAGCCGATTGTTAACAATGAGCAAATTTATGTTTTTGTCACCTTTCACCTAATATTTATGGAAATTCTCATGATTGCAACATGTACCAGCATGCACTTTTCTAACTATCTAATGTCTTTGATTGCAAGCTGATAACCCTAAATAAATATTTTAAAACCTTTTTTTCTCTACAGTTAACAATAAAAAATTTTTTCTATACACTTCGATGAAAATAGCTAAATGGGGCAAAAGTCCGCGGCCTCGACGGGGCAAAAGGCCCAATGGATCTCCAATGGAACAAATGTCACCCAATGGTATTCGAGTTTCAATACAGGGGTAATACCCCCCCCTAGATTTATCTTTTTTTCGAAAAAAATTTACTTTTAATGTAAAATTTTAAAAATTAATACTCCTAAAAATTTGATTTCGTATTAATATACTGGCAAACAAGTACACCCAAATGCGCCTAGCAGATTTGAAATTAAGAAAAAATGTGTACTGGGTGACTAGTCACACCAAACTACCCCCGAGAAACACCTCTGGATCCGCCCTTGGTTAGAATGCGGTTAAAAAGTTGAGGAACGCCGGAGCGTGTGGGCGTCAGCTGATGCTTCGCTCTCGCATGCTCGGACGCGTCCCAAAACTCCCATTCGCTCACTTACACCGTCATACACCAGCACCCCCACCACACCTCTCTCCAATACTCAGATGATTGGTTCAGAAGCGACGCTATAAATACACTTTTCGCGCTATTTTTGCCTGTTTTTCCCCTATATTTTCGATGTACGCGACTGATAAAACACTTTGATTAGTTAGATGTATAATTATAATTGAATGGGTATTTAATTATTTTTTACTTTTTCAAATCTTTAGGAGGGGCGGCGTCCGAGAGGCCTTATGGGAGAGCCGCCACTGCTTTTACCCCGCTCGGTGGGGCAAAAGTCCGCAAATGAAAATTTTTGTTTAAATACCTCTCCTACTCTTATGCTACCGAATTGGAAACCAAAAAAATTATGTAAGATAGCCAATTAACCAGGCTTTCAGGGGATGTTCCTATTTTTATTGTATCTTTCATAGGAGGGTCAAAAAAAATTCCCAAAGAAAAACTGCGGACTTTTGCCCCACCTTACTCCATATATCCATAAAAATCACGACTTCGAATTTTTGACATGAATCCAATACTTTCTCTCTATATATTTACATATATAGAGGTAAGAGAAAGTAAAAATATATATTATAGTATTACGGATTCGTATTCATTCTCTATGAGCCGTAATTGGGTACCGAGAAGGACATACCCTTTTTCTCTTCTTAACCACGTTTTGGTTTTATTATATTAATCTAATTAATTATAATTTTAATTAACCCATTGGAGAAGATAGCTTTTTGGTTCTTAATAACACAAAGCAGTATAATCTTCATTGACCTAAGGATTCATCTTTGAATATTTATAATACCTTCAGGTATAAATTAGCTTTTCACTTAATTTTTTTTTTTCATTCTACCGTTAGAAAGGGTTATTTTTAGGGAGATTGATTGTCAATTAATTCTATTGTAAGTTTAATTAAGGTAGTTTTTATATATTAATTTTTAACGTATTTTTAGATAAGCTAATAATTAATTTTGATTGGCATTGGATGTGAACAAAACTAAGTTCAATGACTGAAGAAAAAAAAGGATTTCGTTAATGAGATAAACAAACGCGGAAATTTTATGTCATCTCGAAAAAGAGACATCTAAATTCACTTCAAACAAAAGAAGGGACATTTTTATTACTTTTGGTAGCTTTGAGGTTGAATAAATTTTACTACTTCATTCTCAACTTTCCCACTAGTGAGATTCTTAGAGAAATCAAAATTTCTAAAAAAAATATATAGTTTTTATTCCTCTCTAAATACTGACCACCTATCAGATACTATAAGTGAATTCAATTAACAAATTGCTTACGATTAATTATACTTTGTTTGTCGGTGAGAGGGTATTTAAGTCTTTTCTAAAAAAAATTGTTTTGGATTTTTTTTACAAGCTGATTTTCCATAAAAGTGTCGTTTATGTGCTGGGGACGTGACTAATTGGATGCCTGCATTCTGCAGGCTAAAGAAACCTCCTTTTTAAACGATATATACCAAAAGAAAGTCAAATAAAAATAGTAATTTTAAACGAGTGCAATAGAATTTCAGCACGTGCCTCTCTCTCTTAGGCGTCTTGAATTTTTTTTTTTTTTAATAATTAAAAAATAATGTAATTGAGTCTATTATGACTTGGTTTGTATAAAGTTCTTTCATGATTTTTATGATTATCTTGACTAGTTTAACTTAAAATTTTATATCTCAATTATTGTATCATGTTTATTAAAAAATTCCGTTTTAATAAGAAAATAAGAAACTTATTGGCCCAATGGAAATAGCAAATGAGATTAACATCTTTTTTATTATTTATAAATTTTCTTAAAGGTTTCATTTATTGCAAATCTTAAATCATTGATTTTATACACTCTTCCTGTTCGTGTGTAACCATTACAAGTCTTTAGGACCTAATGCATTTTTCAAAAAAAAAAAAAATTAATTAAATATTCAGTAATAATTCAAATTAAATTATCACCACGTGAAATTACTTTTATTTCTGGTTTAAAATTTAATAATTTCTATCAAGATCGTAGTCAGAAAATCTTTTTGAAATGAGGGGAAGTGTTTGGATGATCCGAGAGATAATCTCCCCTCGTAATGAATAAATTTTGAAGAATATAAATAAATAAAATAAATTATAATTTTTATTTAAAATTCTAAAATAATGTCTCTCTCTATATATATTTTTTTTAAACACTCACACTTTTTTCTCATTCACACTCACACTCTCGTCCACATTCAAACAGTCTTTTCGGCAACTCAGGCCTTATAAGACTGACGATCATCGTTATTAATTAATATTCATATTGGGAGTCTAGGCATCCTTATTTAAGCCATTTGGTATCCAAATCCCTCTCTCTATATATTTCTCTTTATTTACAAGTGTCGGGAGGACTGAGCTGGGGCTCGGTGTTTTTTTTTTTTTTTTTTTTTTTTGATAAAATTGAAAAAAACTAAAAAAGTACATAGTAAAGTATTCGAGGTTTCCCAGAGACGAGATTAAACTTAGTTTTGTATACAACAAATAGGAATATTTAAAATTTGAAAGAAATGAGTGATTTTCGTGAAAAGTGGAAAACACTAAAAAAGTACATCAGTAAAGTACTAGTACCTAAATTTTCTCAAAGGTGAGACCTAGCCCAATTTCATATTTCATATTGGTACCGAAAATAGTATATACCAGATATTTAAAATTAAACAAAAAATCGTTTAGAGCTTTTTTTCGAAATCTGATGTGCTTACAAACAAACAATCAATTGCTCGTATAAGATTTTGGGGGGGGGGGAGGGGGGGGAGGGATTTGGAGCCTGTTTTCTATTATAGAGGTCTTTCATCAGTCCTTATTCATTCTCCAGAAATAGATAAATGATCCTTTGGTTGGAGAAAGGGCAGGCTCAGCCAAATAAAAAGCCTTTATATGCTTATCGATCCCGGAGACGTTTCGAGTCAAATTTATTATCTCAACATCAGTCCGACTTTATGCAACATTTTGATGTAAGCTTTTTCGCCACAATGTGTTTTTATAACTATTATTAGATATCGAAAATTAATTATTTTTGTATGTACATTTTTAGTCGGACTGAAGATGAGATAATAAATTTGTCTCGAAACCTCCCCGGGATCGATAAGCATATAAAGGCTTTTTATTTGGCTGAACCTGCCCTTTTTCCAATCAATTAGATTCACAGCCACCATACTTCTATTCAAATGATCTTTTGTATTTTTCGCCTTTAAAACAAAACGTAGGCAACCGCTATTCTTAAGAATATATTAAGTTCTATTTGATACTTTTTAACTTTTTCTGAAGCTGCCAAAATGCGTTTTGAGGTCCCCTGAATCCATTTATTTAATTAATTACACCAAATCTTCTGTGATCAGTCACTATACAGTTTGCCTGTGTAAAGCCTAATATCTATAAGACATTATTTAACCCATTCTTAATTAGTTTTGGTTTGAATAAATTTCAATAGTTATTTAAATAGTTTTTTATGTTAAATATTTTCCTTAATTGATTCTTAAAAGTAGGTTTATTCTTTTTAAAATTTATGGCAATCGTATTTATTTTATATGGGCGTAATTGAATTAAAATTTCATGTAATGAACTAATACAATACTGGTATAAACATTAAGAAAGAAACACGTAGAGAAAATTTTAGTAATAGTAATCTCTAAAGAGTGGAATTTAAAATCAGTTGCCCACCTCATTTACTATTGTGTCCTCAAGGCTACATGAATTTCAATTTGTAATCGTTTTGCAATGCCTAAGTGAATTTTTGATTCAGAGAAGTAAAGTAAGTACTATGATCGAAAATACCCTAGGGCAGATCTTTTTAAAATAAATTAAAAAAATAAAATTCTAAACTAAACTTAATAAAATTAAAAGATTTTTATATTATAGTATAATAAAATATGTAAATTTATTTTAATGTAACTTTTGTCCGTTACAAAGAATGATTATTATATAATAATACTATAATATTAATATCGAATTTCCATTTGGATAAATTATTTATTTATTTATTTTAATCTTATTGGGAATTAATAAACTACACCAGCAACCACTCTAAAAATGATGATAATGAAAAATTACACAGGCCATCAGTGATTTTGTTGTCAGGATATTTTAAGCTATTTCTGTATGTTCCAAAAATGCCATCAGTTTTGCTCCATCAGCTCTAGTTTTAGAGATATATAGAGAAAATTAAATTTTAATAAAGAGAAAGAAAATATATTCTAAAGTGGCTCTTATTTTGAATTTTCTGGATTTTTTTTAAGGCGTTGCTCCTTAAAAATATGCAGATAGTTGAAATCTAAAGTTTCAGCCCTAATCGGAGGTGATTTAGTAGTACAAAACTCGGCTAGATTTTTTTTAACTTCGGACTTCCCCTAATAAATTTTTTACTTACTTTCCCTATATCTCTAAAACTAGAGCTTATGGCGTAAAACTGATGGTATTTTTGGAATCAGGGCTACACATATACCCAGAATCAGCTCTCAATTTCAATGGCCTGTGTTATCATAGGCAGAGAAAAAAAAGATTTCCTTAGGGTTAAATTTAAGAAGGGCCTATTTATATATTCTAAAAGTTTTTTAAGAGCTATTTCCAAGGAAAAGAGGTACAGTGAGGGACAATATTAAGTCCCACCCATGCGTTTTCTTCTTGTGATTATTTCATTGTTTTAATGGAAACTTTCATGGTTCAAACCTAGAAAATTTTCAATAAAGATTTTCATTTTCTTTTATATATATATATATATATAAATAATAACCAAGTAGAAAACGCATAGGTGCGACATAATATTGTCCCTCATTGTACAACAAATGAAAAAATCTGGGTACCAGATATCCTCTAGGGTAGTCATTCCCAAACTGTGGGTCGCACAGTTCTCTTGGGGCGCGGTGAATATTTTACTATACAAAATACAATATTATATTAATTTTTCGCTATTAGTCAAAAAAGTAAAGTCAGGACTTTTAATTATTTATTAAATAAAATTGCAAACATAAGAGGTGTAGATATTAATATCTCAATTCGAAATAAAGAAAATAAAATTAGGTTCTAACCATTTGCAAATAATAAGAGGAATTGAAGAAAAAAAACGCATTTTATGCAAAATTCGAAACCAATTTAGAAAATTTTATCATTATGACAATAGGCTATGAATGAAAACTGTGAAAAAGGTTAAACATATTTATGTATGTGTTTAAATAAAATTATAATTCTCAATTGGATTTTAAACGTTTTTGACCTAAGGCTTTACTTGTTGGTGGCAAAGAGAACTGTTAGCAGTACCAAGATTAAATTTAAAAGATGTATAGCTAGCCTCAAGGAATAGGTTTTTGAGTCTTAAAATTATCATGATAGGCATATAACGAGTTATTGTCTAATCACTGAAGTAATAAAACAATAGTGACTAGAATGACATCATCTGGTACATTTATTTGAATAATTTTTAGGTGGGTCTATCGGCCAATGAAATGAAGTGGAATTTATTATGTATTAATAATTTATTATATTTCTTATTTTATGCCCACTTAAAAATTGATGATCCACAATCAATATTTCATTCTCTGAGTAGCCCACGAACGAAAAATGAACAAAATTTACGATAAATAAGAGCAAACTTTCCTTGGTATTTAATAATAATGCCTACACGCAAATGTTTCAGTCATGGGTTTAGATCAGAATTAAATTATGTATATGTGCATTGTAATAATGTATTGACAAAGAAAATGAAAAATTAATAAATTTATTATTTGCAACAAAAGCTCTTTCAAAGTGTGCTTGTGCTATCTGTGTTCGAAATTGTGAAACTGATTTTGTATTCGCAACAAAAATATTTTGGTCTCAAAAAGAATAAATTATAATAAGATTAGCACCTTAACCATTTAGTTTTGATTCCAAGAATTGATAATAAAATATATAAATAATTAATTTATTATAATAAAACTATTTTTATTTTATCCTAAATTGTAGAACAAATTTTTTTTCCAATTTTGAAAATACTTAGCAAATGGAATTTTCATGTTAATAATTTTTTTTTTTATATTAATATTAAAATTTTATTGGGTTTTAATATAAAATTTATTCCTTTTTTAAATTCACACAATGTCGCAGTAGTTTATAGATTTAAAAAATATTAACATAAAAAAAAAAAACATAAAGGAAGGAATTTTACTACTTGAAATCCTTAATAGGTCAAAGAAAACTTCCTAATTGGATTTAGTTAGAATGCTTTGAATAAAAAAAGGTCCTTAAACGGGAGCAAAAAATAAATAACAAAGGAAGAGGCTTTATCTAAAGTTAGAGACGTTATATATAAAAATTTTCAGGATCCTATATGCCATGACTCCAATTAAATACTCCTATGTATCTCTTGGGGATTTAATTAAGCTGTTTATTCGACAGGCGGATCAAATCAAGTTACAAAAGAAAACTGCCAGCATGAAAGGCGTAACGAGATGTCTCATTTCATATGCGCTAGTTGAGAAAATAAATCACAATTTTTGTCTATCTACTTGTCAAACGTTAAACATGTGTAAATTCACACAAGCTTTTTTTCTATTCTGTTTCAGGACATATCCGAGTATATGCCAACATAAACGAACGTAAGTCCTTCCATCTCATTTATTTATATAGAGCATTATTTTACTTTTAAATGTACGTGAAGGAATTTGAGGAAGTGAACTAACAAGTGTGGAATTTAAAAAGATTATTTTTTTCTACTTTTGGATTTTTATATTATAAAAGGAAATTGAATTTGGGGAGGAATGCTAAATAAGAAGCGTGTGCCTAGAGTGATTAAGGGGAGGGGGGGGAGCGAGCATTTTCAATAATTAATTTCATATGCTCTGAGCATTGAATAAAAAAAAAAACCAAAAAGACAATTTAGAAATGTCTGAAGGTTTCATTAAATAGGAATTTTATTGTCTAAAAAGGCCAAAAATCTGGATTCAACTAAGTTTGGAAATGTTTAGTATAATAGCACGTGACAAAAACTAAATGCCATTAAAATCTTTCAATTGACTTTTTAGGATACGCCAACACTATAATACTTTAATTTCAAAATGAAAAAAAAGGCTAATTAAAAAATTACTTCTAAATAAAAAAAAAAAAAAATTAAGCTGAAGCCCGTTATTCATAGCTACTATATTATTAGAAGTTGCAGGCCAACTATGTTTATAAAAAGTTGATCCTGAATTTAAATAAGTAACAATAGAATAGAGGGAAGACGCAATTTAAAAATCTGGTGTGACTGGTCGCACAGCACTCCTACCACTTTCTCTTACCTTCGGTAATCGAAAGTTAAGTTCTGTGCTTGCAACACCAGATTATTTTGTCTCGAGATATATTTAGTTTCCGCCGATATATTAGAATTCAAGATGTAAAATTTATAAACATGGGAAAATATTAATATTTTGTTACCATGGCAACCATTTCTTCTATCTTTCCTATGAAGTACAAGAGTAAAGTGATATTCAAACAATTTTGAGAGCAAAATGAGAATATACATTTTAAAGAGTATCTAAAAAATAATTGATTTTTGAATTTTAATCAAAATCGTTAGAGCGAATTTTGAGAAAATCGAAAAAAAACTGAAAAAGTACATCAGTAAAGAATTAGTACTCTTTGGCCGATTTTGTTCAAAAGCTTTGTGTCAATTGCCAGAGAGATGCCTAATTTAAATATGAAATTTCAATCTCCTAGCTCTTTTGGTTCTTGAGATATTTTATTCACACACACAGATACACAGACAGACCATATTACGTGTATATCCATCAAAATCTCGACATCAAATTTTTGTCATGAAATCAATACTTTCTCTCTCATTATATTAACATATATAGAGGTAAGAGAATGTAAAAGACAATATCACAACCTCATTAATTAAAACCGAAGTGAAATCTTAATTTGTATGCCTATATTCTAGAACTATTACTGAAATAATAATTTTGAGACTATTAATAATATATAATAATTATGATAATTAGAAAATTTTTGACCTAAGAACGAGTTTCGGTCCTTTAAAATATTTAGGTTGTTATGCGTCAAACCTATTAAAATTTATTCTATCATCGATTCTTTTGGGATAAATATTACGGCCTAATAGCACTTACTGGGTAGAAATTAGTTTGTTCTTGGTTCGTAGAAAATAATCACTCCAATAATGAATTTTTAAATTTAGGAGAGCCAATCTAGAGTGAACTAGGCATTAACAGTTATTAAATCTTTCTAAAAATTAGCAATTAAGCAATGAAGTTATAAGAGAAGCAGTGGAGCAATTCAATTAATTGTGAGATGGATGGTCATTTAGATTGTTATGATCTAATTTATGCAGCATATAAGAAAGATACTGGAAAGCTCAACTACGGTAAAAAGCGATACCTATATAGAGGACACTCTAATGACAGAGTACAGTCAAGTTTAAAATTTAAAATATGATAATGACTGACATACAAATTTCTTCAGTGGTTCCGTGCATGCGAACTTTGAAGTGGACATCATCAAATAATTTAAAAAGTCTAAAATGGAAAAATAAATAAATTATATTATAACATACCAGTAAAAAAAAGAAAAAAACATTTCTAAACGACTTTTAAAGTGATATGTATTAATAATGTAAAACAGGCTGTTCAACTTTTTTTCCCTATAGTAGTAATTAAATTAATCAGTCAGAAAATCACTATGATTAAGATATATCAACTAGATTGACCTAGGTGACAGGATGAACAAGCTTGTAAATAGAGTCCAAATATTCAAATGAGAAATTCCCAAAAAGGACAGAGTTTTTTTGAAAAGCCGATGAGAGAAAAAAAAATTCAATCATTAATCAAATCACCAATCAAGTTTAAATACATACTAGTATTTTTTAATTGATTAAACCAAGGAACAGAAGAGAGACTAGCATTATTTAAGACTTTATGCTAAAATTATCAGACCGGCCGGGCCTTCTCCCTCAGGGTTCTTGTTGGGATGTACCGGTACATTTAGCTATTTTATTTATTACCTATTTTTCATACTGAGTATTCCAATTCTATGACACTCCTGTCAATTAAAAGGTTGAGAAGTGTTCTAGGATATTAAATGGGCTTAACAGGTTTGACTTGTCATTGCAAAGTAAATATGTATATAGGCCCACCCTGGCTCAAGATATTTGATCCAAAATATATATGAGTTGTTAAGTCTAAGACAGTAATGGTAAATGAGTGTGTTCTTTGATGTGGGCGCGCCAGACAAATTGCTCCCCAGGGCTAGCGAATAGTTAACTACGCCCGGTAGGGGAACAGATCACGTCTAAATGGGATTAATATTATTAACACTACTGTCAAAAATTTTAACTAATGCAATACTTTATAGAAAGAATGAAGATTTATGGATCAAGAAATTGAGAAAGAATCATCTTAAAAATTCCAAAGAATATTTTTAGGTGTTAGAATTAATTATTAATCAGTTTAGAGTGATTAATAGACACACATTTTATAAATATATAGATAAAACAGGCCATAATAATTAAGTAAGCCGGGTGAGAGAACAAACGCGTCGAGAGTCTGTTCCCAGGGGAGGGGGCATTCACCTCAAGGGATGACTCTGCGTCCTGCCACATGACACCTGATGTCTGAGCCTCCGTCTTTCAGCCGGCTCAGCTCCAGTGGCCATAAGAAGGAAATCTTTTCGGCAGATCGCCAAAGTAAATTATGCAGATCGTATTCTTGATTTCAAACCTCTATCACTCAATTCATTAAAAAAAAATAATAATAAATTAAGGTGTGGTCATTAAATGACCTTCGTATTCCCAGATATCAAAGTAAAGCATCGCCCTTATTTATTTATTTTTTTTTTTTATTTAAACCTTTTGATTTATTATTTTCAATTAGAGGAATATGAAACAGTTATGGTCTGTAAATTTCTTATTATTTTCAAAAATAAAATAAAATACTGCGATTCATAGTTTGATATTAACCAGTTTGAAAAATTTATTTATATTTAATTGGATAAAAAGAACGAAGTAAATAAGATTAAATGAGCGATAAAAACGGTTATCGTTTTCATTTATGGATTAGTAAAAATACATGGCATAGGACTAATCTCTCTGCAAAAATATATGAGGAAGATAAGATAAGTAGTAATATCAAAACTATAATTGTTATAAATTAAAATTTTCTCTTTAATTTCAATATATTAATATAATTGATGCTAAGTAGGCAGCCAGGACGTGAAAACACTATTTTATTTAACTGTTCTCGTCGACGTTTCGGGTGCTAATCGCCTCCTTCCTCAGCAGCTGGACCTGAGGACCTTTTTCAAAAAATAAAAAATGTCGACCAGGTCATTTCTCTTGCCAACATACAGTATGTTAATATCGAAACAGAAAGTATCATGTCAAAAAAATCTATGTCAAGATTTTGATGGAAATTCACGTTTAGAGGCCCCCTGAGTCCAAAAAAGTAAGTTCCGCAAAATGTTCTGTCTATAGACATATATATGTGTGTGATCAAAATAAAATATGAAGGAAATGAGCTTTGAGGTTGAAATTTTACATTAAACGTCGACGAGCACATTGAAATAAAAATGTCGTCTTGGCTGCCGCCTCAATAATAATCTCCAGCCAAAGACAATATATCTTTTT